>JAFBJT010111611.1:9750-28283 GCA_016785325.1 Chascanopsetta lugubris
GTAAATATTCAAATGTCCACTTAGAGAGATTGTCAGTCGACAGGTATGTTAAATAATATTATCATTCTTTGTGTCTATCGGTTCCAAAACATATTTCAGCGGGATCTGCGCAGGCTCATTAAAATGTTTACAAATCTTATAAATGAACAAATTTAAACAACAGAAAAATGGGCGATTGTTGCCTTTAAGTCTTCCATCATGAATGTGGGTCGCGGGTCAGGTCTGACTCTGGGCTTTACAGGTACAGGTTTACAAAATCAGACCCCTGCAGGACTGTCTTCACTGAAGCAGTAGCGCCACCTAGTGTTAAAACCAAGAAGTCAAGCGCACATTTCACGTGAGGGGGCGCATTCCATTATATTTTTACATTCAGTTTGCTGCAGGCCAATGAAAAATGGACCTCGGGCTGCAGATGGGCCCCCGGGCCGTAGTTTGGACGCCCCTGTTTTCTCTGTAATGGGGCGAATGATTCATCAAATGCTTATTCAAGGAAAACACACATTGCACAAGGCCGCTCCAGCAGGTGATGTTTGTTTTATTCACTGATTTTCCCGTTTTTCTCTCCTCTGCTCTGCAGTGTGACGATGGAGAACGTGGTTCGGTTCAAAGGTCAGGAGTACTGTCTCCATCCCAAACTTCAGAGCACCAAGAACCTGGTCAAATGGTTCCGCATCTGGAAAGACAAGCACCGGTAAGAGAGTGCGGGGATGAAAGTAGTTTCAATCCAAAAATATTGAATATACAATGACTTTAACACATTCAAAAATGTCAAAGACAACACCATCAATAAATGGTGACGTTCATAAATAGATCTTGTTTGTCCATAGCTAACATTCATCAATAGGTACATTTATTATTGAAGCTGCTTTACTCTTTGATGATCACAGGGGGCGCTGGAGTCAATCTGAGCTGACATTTAGAGAGAGAGAGAGAGAGAGAGAGAGAGAGAGAGAGAGAGAGAGAGAGAGAGAGAGAGAGAGAGAGAGAGAGAGAGAGAGAGAGAGAGAGAGAGACGGGGGGCAGACTGACTGCTCCTCTATCCTATCACAACACAGATTATTCACTCTATTACTAATATGTGTACTAACCATGTTTATAGGGTAAACAAACCTGAGGGACACACACACACACACACACACACACACACACACACACAGACACACACACCAAATTCCGTTATCTCATGACCTTTAAAGTGTCCATCCAAAGACTCTGATGTTTTATTGATTTGTTATGTTCAAGGCCTCCCTTCACCTTCCCTCTGATGTGTGGAGGTCAGAGGTCAGAGGTCAAAGGTCAGGGTGAGCCACTGTCACCGGCCCCCGTTTACACACAAACACAGTTGGTAGGACAGTGATCAGACCTCTGCCTCTTCCATTGACTTTGAAAAAGGCCAGCGTATATATCATACACATTCTCTTAGACACTAAATGGAACACACCAGCAGGGGGCAGTAGACCTTCAGAGAAGATAAATACTATCAAGGGCTTATATGTGAAATTGACTGTGTTTCCTTGTCTTCCTCAGGGTGTATGAAGCTTAAACCCCAGCACACGTGGATGGAGTGAGACATAAGTAAAGACAACGCCACCACCAGGACTGTTTGATGAAGTACAACAATATAAACTAAAAGTGCTTCTCCCTCCTCTGCCTGAGATCTGTCAGACGCACTAAGAAATCTCTTTAGTTGGGTGGGCTCATGTTAGTCGGCCATCATCGTAGCTACAGTCACTCACCGCTCCAGTCTTTTTACAAGCGCGTAGTTAGATATTGTGGACGAGACGCCGCCGTCAGCTGTAGGTTTGTTCACATGTGATTTTAAGGGACTTTGTGTTGACTTGGGGTTTTTAGAGCTTCTTTCAAAAGGGAAAGAAGATGAATGTGTCCGTTTTTTGTTTGTTTTTTGTGAAGAAAACCTTCCTTCGACAGATGCAGTGTAGGTGTGTTAGGATTTTCAGTCTCATGACGTGTGTGATGTTTGTCAACCTGTAGGATCTGGGAGGTCAAAGGTCACAGGCAGTGGTCAGATAGACAGTAACACAGACTGCTACATTGCTACATTGTGTGTGGTTATCAGGTCCATACCCATCATATGTGTCACACACACATCACTTCAAATTGCAGGGTTTCATTTCTGTGGAATTATACATATATTTCATATGTGCCATTTCTACATATGAGCAGAGTCTGTGAGAGGGAGTTTGTTCAAGATGAATCAATGAAACACATTGTTTACATGAGCAAAAATAATCTGCTTTTTTTTTGTTCCATAGTATTTTTAGCTCCACCTGTTGGGGAAAATGTGTATTGCAGCAGTATCTGAAACAAACTGCCAATAATATCCATTATATTCAGCTGTGACAGCATTCGTAAAGAATAATTCGGATGATACTCCATTCTATTTGAAGCTAGAGCTAAAAGGATGGCGGTAACACTTCCTGAGTTTCCTGACATGTGGCACTTCCCTCTATAGATGTAAAAAGTCCAAAGCTTCCCTGGTTGGACTGGAGCTTCATATCTTCCCTGCTCTTTTTCCAATTCATAAAATATCTTCAGATAGCTTTTGATTTGTAATAAAATGGCTGAGTGACTTCATACAACAGGAAATGTAGCATTGCGCCAACATAACTCAAACAGGGGTAGAGTCCATATTTGTTTGGGGACTATTTTTTGTGGTGGATTGATACACATTTGACACACACCCTTTTACCTTATCAGCCAGTGTAGCATTGTTTTACTTATGTGTACATTTTAAAGGAATCGTTTTTAGACAGACAGTGGAGTACCATGGAAAAGTGGAATAAGGGTTATTGTTTTTCATCAGGCATTTGTGTTGGCGATGATGAAAATTCATAATATTATTAACTGTAAACATTTTAATAGGATATAGACTTTATTTTTATGTTGTTAAGATTGGATGAGTGCTACATTCATTTTTATAGCTTGGAAAAATACCAATACAGCTGAAAACTTAATCACTCAGTAATTTCTAGATCTTTAAATATTCATTTGTACTGCTCATAACCATCTCTGTCTTCTACTCACTGACCAGCAGGGGGCGTGATTCTTCTCTCTGAGCAATACTGCCATTGTGTGATCATTTTGTATGCTGTGGACACACTTTGTAATCGTGGGTGTCGTTGTGTTGCCACCAAACAGAAACCACACACAGATATATATCTGCATATATACAAACTGAAAACATCTTTTCTTTACTTTTTGAAAGAATGTGCATTACTCTTGTTTTATATCTGAAATATATATAAATATATATAAAGAGGCATTTTGTAAATGGACCAGAAACAAGCCTAGATTAATTCACCTCAGTCTTTATAGTGTCATGTATATTGTATTACTGCATTATAGTTGTTTCATTTTGCTTTTGGTTTATTGAAATGTTTTTGGTTTGGTAACATACATTTAGAGGGTGTGTGTGTGTGTGTGTGTGTGGTCTGGCCCACCAAACACACAGTTAGAAGTTCCACTGATTATAAAACAATAAACAGCAATAAAGTGTCAGTAGAGCAGATCCTGCTTTTTATTGACTCACACAAGTCACCACTGTGATGGAAACTGGGAGAAAGGGTCAACTGTTTTCACCTTCAAAATAAGGTGCTGTAAGGCAGGCTGTCCACCAGGGGGTAGTGTTGACCAAGTGACTTGTCAGGCTAACTTCAGTTCACTTTAATATGACTGCACAAATTAAGCCACAGACTTTGTGGTAAAATAGATACATTTTAGTCTTCATTAACACTGAAAACATTTATTTAGTAACTTGGATCAACTCTGTAAAATATCTATATGTAAAAGAATCAACTAGAAAAAACAATTTGAAATTTACAAGTCTGACAAAGGACATTTGAAAGGAGTTTTAAAGTACTTTTATACAAATTAAAGGGAGATTTTAAAAAATAAAGCTGTAAAATTACAAAAATCAAGTTGTAAATATAAGACTTGATTCTTGCAAAATTCCAACTTTATTATTGTTTTAAGTTAATATTTCACAAGATGAAGGTCATATTTGACAATACTAAGGTCGTGCATTTTTTCAGTCTGCTGCCACCTATTGGTTAGTTACAGATTGCACTCAAAATAATAATGAGTCATTAGTAATAATCAATGTTTACACGAATCAATTAAATCAAAAGAACAAATGAGTACATTTAAGAGTTGAAAATCATGAAATATTGATTTAATAATGATACATTTACAGGAGAAAAACAGTTATTTTTTTCAAAATGGCCCCCATACTCTGAATAATGTGGATTTTTGGAACCATCATCATATATGCGTAAAGAAATACAATGAATAAACAGTGGCGTGTTTATTTAGAAAGTAAAAGAACATATACTGTTAAAATATTTGAAGTTTTACTGTCTTCAAGGCGGGGTCAGTATTTGGCAGCTGTCTCCTGCTGCGTTGGAGAGTGGAGGCGGGGTCAGTATTAGGCAGGTTCGTCCCTGGAGGGTGTGTGTGAGAGTGTGTGTGTCTCTTCTCTGTGAGTGTACGTGTGTGTGTGAGAGTGTGTGTGTACAGACTCACCAAGCGACGACCTGCTAACAGGCATCCGAGCTCAGCCCGAGCTAAAGAAGAAGAAGAAATACAGGAACTACATTCTTTTTTTCCCACTGTCTTTGCAATGTTTTCTTCGGTGTTCATCCACCGTCTGCTCTGATCCCGTCGATCTCGTCTCTCCCCGGGAGCTCGACCACCAGAACTGGACCAGAGATTAATGCATCTTGCTCCGCGTTCCTGTTTGTTTTGACCTGGTAAGGTAACCGCCGCCGCTGCTGCTGCTTCTGCCGCTGCTGCTAGCACCGAAGCCTCCGATTAGCTTCCCCGGCTAACAGCGCTTCCCCCACCCCCCACCCACCCACACCCCCGTCAGCTTCACTCAGCATCTTAGCAGCTAATGCTAACTGTGCCATACGCTCCCCGTGTAGCTTTTCGTGTTGGTTTTATGACTCGCGCGATTCGTTACGTTAGCGTCTGTGTTCGTTTCTCTGCTTGAAGGCCGACGCCAAGCTGAATTGTGCGCGTTAAATGTCATTTGGAGCTTTGTTTGTGTTCACTGGAAGCTAACGGCTAATGGCTAACGGTTAGTTCCATCACATCTGTGGCTCAACCGCAGGCGCTGTTAGCTAACTAGGAGGCAGGAGCACAAACAGTGACTTTAGTGATGATATATTCTGGAATGTTCCAAATTATTTGATTTGGGAAAAGACAAAGTCAGCGAACCCTCTTTTTTGTCAGTTTTGCTGACATTTGATACGAGTGTTGTTTTTGGGAGTAGTTTGCAGGGTTTTGTTGTTTTTAGTGGACCGAGTCACAATCACCTGGGTTTGACGGTTTATCCTCCAGAGCAGTAGTCAGATGTTTACGTAAAGGGCTAAGTGAATATGGGGGTTTTCTTTCTGTAGAACCGGAGCTAATGTAGTTTCGTTTTCAGACGTGGTCTCAAGCCTCTATGTTCTCCTCCTCCTCCTCCTCCTCCTTTGATGCCCGGTCCCTGTGAAGTGTGTCTGTGCTGGAATGTTCCACCGGTTTCTGGCCCATCATTTATACACACACAACTATTTTGTGCACCAGAGATAATATACATGCATGATACATCATACCGACGTGTGGTTTTACGCTGGCAGACTGTGTGAAATCCTCAGCATATTGCATAATCTGTGCTAGTCTGTGAATTAGGACGGATTGCGGTGTCCATATGGTGCTGCTGCTTTAACTGTATGAACCTTCATGCATTACAAATGTGCACTAGAGGACATTGTTGTGCTTCACTCAGTGAAACTGGGTTAGGGATAAAAATAAACTCACATCAGCACGTGGACACGTTCCCTGTTCAGGATTTTTTATAATCATAGTGTTTCACCAACGGTTGATTATTTAAGAGGCATCGATGCTCGGGCTGCAGCTAACGTCCTCTTTTCCCGGATTAATTAATCCTCCAGTATTTTTAACATTGAAACATTAATCCACAGAATCCAAGGAGATTAAAATTATACACGTACAGAGTGTAGGATTTTGTGATATTTTGGAATGGAGTCGCGTGTGTCCGTCAAATATCATTCAGCCTTCATGCAATAGAACCTTTGACCATCAACCTTTGATCATTTTACTTCGTCCATTCTGAGCTACTGTAAAACATGGCAGCCCCCATCAAGAGGAACATTAATCAAAAAGGGCTCGGTCTAATTTATACATCTAGGTGATTATAAAATAATAAAATATCTTTGTTAATATTCTGGAACTATTTAAAGTTTAAATCTTACATACTGGGCCTGTAAATATCTTTTTTCCCCTCATATCAGTAGCTTTAATAATAAATGATAAGAATGGTTTACGTATAATATGGAAAATTCATTTACACACGATATTATATTACATTTACAATATCCAAAAAGTGTTTTTCTAAAGTAACATATTTAAACAATGGGTCAATTAAGTGATAATTGAATGTTGATATTTGCACACCTGCAGATAATTGGAACAAATACCAGATGGATGAAATGTCCGTCTTTTTATGTCATTTCATGTCTCAAAGTAACCGACTCTGTCTGACCAATACAAACAAGGTCATTTGAATCTGCTGCTCATTGGCAGAAGTCACATGACCCGCTGACTTACCTGAGAGGCTTTTGCAAAATATTCCCAATAACTCAGTTAAGTTTAACTTGTTAGCAAAACAACTGTTATTTTTCTGACAGGCAGTTGATATTTCAATACATAAACACGAGTAAAGGTCAAATTCCAAGTGCTGCTGATGTTGCTGTTGTTGTTTGCTGCAAGCTATTATTGACACAGATACTATCATCTCTTCACCAAGTCTAAGTAAGCTTGGAATGACTGTCACAAAGACGGAATGTTAACTTGCACGTGTGTATGTGCACGGTCAGGTATACCTCCAACCTGTCGTCCTCAATGTTAAGGACCTCACGTATGCATGCACATACCAGCACTGTCAGACTTCTCCAGCTCCCCTGTAGTGGGAGATAAGATTGTGCACCGATGACCACCCATCGCTTTTATATGGAAGGAAAACACTTGCGCACACAGCAGTCAGAGCCGTGTCATAACCACCCGGCACCCTGCAGTGTGGGATTGTTTTTGCCAGGTCAGTCAGTGGTTGTTTTAGATACTGTGGATGGAGGCCAAGCCAAACCCAACATGGTCCAAAACTCTCCAGAGCTGGACACATACTGCTGCAGAATTTTGCCAGATTCAATGGGACTAATCCCACTGTTGTTACATTCACACCTGTATGAAAAATATGTTTCATAACCTGTTATTTAGCTAGATTCCTCTATCCAAGGTAAGACTGGAACCTGTAGTGATCATACTAGGCAATTCTGCACCGTAGGGATTGTGCAAATAGTACTAATCTAATAGATGAGTCAAATAACAGATTATATTTTCACGTGTGTTCATATTTTATCCAAAAATGTCTCATGAAAAGCAGCAATTCCCTTCACATCTTTGTTTATACTAAAAATCAAATATTGGGAAGCATACTGTATGCATTGCTGATATGCATGATGAAGTATTCTATATCTGGAGATACTGTGGCAAAGTCACATTTTGGAGTTTAGTGAAGGCCATTTTCACTATAGAAGAGAGTTTCACTTTTGAAAGCCATTGCTGAAAATGATTTGAAAATGAAACTTGTGGAGATGAAAGGGGATTTTCACTCATTTCACTTTTACAGGTGAAACTTTAAACAGTTAATGTCCAAATTGTGTATTTTATTTGCAATTTGTCATAATGGGATCTCAGCATTTTGGGTAAAACAAGTGCATTGGCTTATATGTTTGTGTTCAGCCCCAGTAACGACAAGCTAGTGAAATAGTGGGATGGATTTTTAGATTTGTGTTGCAGTGTTTCCTGCCAAGACGTTGTATTTTCTACGTTTTACGTGCCGTTCCAGAAGGTCTTTGCAGACAGTCTGGCAAAGCGATGGACAGAAGTGCATTTTGACAAAATTGGATCAACATAAATCGGCATCAGTTCAGTGAAACTGATTGATCTATCTAGAATTAAATTGTTTTAGCTGTTAACGTATTGTAAGCATCATTTTACATGATGACAAAAATCCTTCTGGCACCATATTTGGTAAGCCATGCAATGTATCGTTGTAGTCTTTATTGCACTTTTATGGTGCTATTTCTTTGCAGTTCACCAACCACATTTTTATATATATAGTGCAGAAGCTCAGGGCCACAGCCTCACGGCACAGAGAGGCAGATGGAGAAATCCTGTGCTGAGCAGCTGGTTGGGTCAAAGTAATCTGAGGGTGACGATATGTGCTCACTAATGTTTAAAGCCAGCGCTCTAACTGCACACAGCATCTGCTCAGGCCACTGCAGAGATTGCACCGTCATGGAAGTCACATGACTGTAACGATGACTCACGCCAGCGCCTTGTATCCGCAATCGTTAAAACACCTGTCACATGGAACCTGTGCAGATGTCCTGTTAGCTTCTTGTTTTGTTTAAATAAAAGGGTCTTTGTTCACGCATGCCCACGTAAAGCCGCATGTCTTGTGTTGTGATGACACTCAAGCGTGGCCCCGGTAGTTTGTTCTGCTCAATTCTTCATGGGATGCCCTTCATTCCTCACCTAATGTGTTTACTGCACCCTGATCCTGACCTGACAGGAAAACAGCCAGGAGGGAGCGTCCTGAAGGACGTTTGCTTTTTGAAGTAATTTCACAGAAGTCAGTTGCTGTCATGCTTCATTTTTGAGAATTGTTTATTTATTTTTGTATTTTATTTTGTCTAGTGGACAACATTAAAAACATTTCAACGTTGTGGCTAAAATGTATCCATTACTTAATTTTGAAATGTTTTGTCTTTTATAAGTCTTGAATTATCTTAGATTTTATCATTTTAAATCTTGTTTAAATCTGAGCCTTTCAAACCCAGATAAAACAAATGTGTCCCTCTTTAATGTTTTTAAACTCTACTTCAGTTCAGTATACAAGGAGTCTTACATTTTGCAACATTAAAAGGGCCATTAGAAGTCTTAAATTCAACTTCCCAAACGCCGTATAACACCTTTACAAAATATATTTGCATTTCAAATGAAGAGTAAATGTAAACAAATGTAGGAGACACAAAGATTCAGTAACCTGTCACTGCCTGTGTGCCTAAAGATATGATCCTTCACAATGCACTGTCAGTTTGTTTGGTCACTGTTTGCCTGCTCAATTCTCAATGCTCTCTCACAGCTGTTATGTTGATATACTGTTTACTCGCACACACACACACACACACACACACACGGAAATGACAAGACTTGCATGATCCTGTGGAGTCTGTTTGTTCAGCGGTAATTGAGTCCTATTCAGAGTCTTCGTTCCACGATATTAAACAACAGGCCTGAGATTTCTTCATTGATTAACTCTGGTGGTGCTTCCTCATGGCACCACCACTGCCTCCATGGAGCTGTCAGGCAGGCGCTGTGAAAAACACGGAGACAACAGATGGAGGGGAATCTTTTTTTAATGCTGTAAAAAGACAGAGCAGTCGTACGTCGCCTTGTGTTTCAGCGCGCTGTGCTGTGGTCTGGAAATTTCCATCAGTGTGAGACAGACCAAGAGGGAGAGGTGATACAGTTCAATACTAAATCAATAAAGCTCAATGTCCTCGTCACGGACCAGGCTCTGCTGAGTTTGGGATCACCCTTAATCCTCAGTGATGCTGTGAGCTGCTGCGAGTTTTATGTGTGAATCACACAGCTCGAGTGCTGGGTTTATTTAGACATTGTTATAATAGTGTTTACAGCACACACACACACACACACACACACACACACACACACACACACACACACCAGCTTAGCAGATTGATTGAAAACCTCCATGAGAGTTACGGTCAAAGCTGTTATACACCTGAGTCACAATTACTGTACGTATCCATGACTGTTTTCAGATGATTGCACAGGTATAGATTGTACGTACGTGTAGAACCTAATGTTTTCCAGCATTAGAAAATGAAAAAAAGAATCAATTCAACATGTGCAAAATCTATAATGGCACAGGGATCCATAAAATCCAATCACTTCCAAACCCGAGTCACTTAGGTTGTTCACCACCAGATTTCTAGATACCAGTCATATCATTGTGTTGTAGACTATTGCTATTTAGATGAAGTCCTGTATTATCATACTGGATCTCTATCTGGGTTTAACTTTATTTTAATAAAGCGCATTGGTTTAATTTCCTGTTTTCTATCAATCAACTGAAAATATACTTGTCAGACCAGTGTGGAAGCTCTGTGGAGATCCATTGGCAGAAAGTAGATATTTGCTCTCGGGGGCAATTTGTGGTTCAGTGTTTTGCTTGAGTACTTTCATTTGGGCAAGATGGGATGTGAACCCCCAACCTCCTGGTCAGTGGACAATCTGCTCTACCCGCTGAGTTGAACATTCGTAGTTTTGATGAGGTTGTATTTACAAAGACGAGGGTTTGATGATCGTAAAGCCAAACCTTCTGAAATAGAGCTGTTTGGAACATTTCTGTTACTTTGCAAATAAAATGTGCAGCCTGAAATTTCATAAGAAATTAAATGTGTGTGACGGACTCGATGTTGGCAAAAAAACTCCTCTGACTTTGAGTGAGAAAAAAACCTCCACAGAATGAGAATGAGGAAGAGGCAAGTGCGACTGTTTTCCGAAATGGCAACCAAGCAAACGTCATGCAAATGTCCCCAACACAATGTTGCCTTGCCTCCGCTCCCATAGTCCACAACACAGAGCTGCGCTTGTTTCCCCCTTGAAGGCGTCCCAGACTTCTTGGAGTGTCACAGCCCCTCAGGCCTCAGGCTGATAAAGAAATGAGCTCACCCAAAAGAGTTTGTCCCCAACGGCACTTTAAAGTCAGTTTGGTCCTCATTTGAAATGCAGTGGAGAGCGAAACCAAAGGTTGGGTCAGGTGTGCTGTGATAACCTGTAGAATAGAGAAGCAGGACTAAGAGCGGAAGCCCGGCAGTTCAGGGAAACTCCCTCCTACATTAACGGATGCTGTAAGGTGGTGACTTCACCCAGGCAGTGGAAGTGGGTGGTAGCAGATAACCTTTTAGCTTTGGTTGTAATCTAATGATATCCTTTATCTGAGCATATGAGATACGAATGTGTTTTTTAGAAGAATGTCATGTAGGTTATTAAAGGACTATTTATAAATCCTTGTGTACACAAGAGTAAACACCAGAATAGGGTTCCTACTATTGAATAATTCACTGTCAATTAATAAATCACTTGAACTCTTCATTAATTGATGAGCCATACTGTCTTAGAATGCATTGTAATTGTAGAAATGTCAATCTGATAAAAATGTTATCATGGAAAACTGTTCTAACATGGCAAATTACATTCATTCAGAAGCTGTCAAAAGAGAAAGAATAAAACAATAACAAATCCGGTTAGTCCAACTACAAAAATGAAAGCTAATTCTCTGTAGCCAATCAATTAACTATGGTACTTTTCAGCTATTCTCCCATTCTGGACCGGTCCGCATTTTTCCAGTCCCTTTGTCTGCTTTGCAATTTTACCATAAAGACAAATCCTATTTTTGTTGCACGCTCTGCTGGATTCCACCTTTATATAGTATCGATAAATAAAGGAAGGGCCCTGTTGGTTTTTCACAGTGTGAGAGTGGAGATAACAAGGCCCGAAACAGCTCAAGTCCCCCGTGGACATGTGCTTATTAATTGATCACTGACAGGGCCGGGCAGGGAGGAGAAGTTAAACTAGGCTAGGACAGCGAGCTGCTGTTGCTCAGTGAAGGGCAAACACCGGCTTCACTCCTGCAATCCGACGCTGTGCCCTCCTCTATCAGATTCTCTCTTATTTTGGGTAACACTGCCACTCCCTCGCAGCCCAACCATGACAACCTTACTCACGAGCCAATTTAGTATGTGTAAAAAAAATGTTAGGGTTAACTCATTTTGTTTATTTTTTCGAAATGTAACTTCTGCCCTGTAATATGAGATATTACAGGAAGTTACCTCCAGTTTCTGGTAAAGTAAGACAAATGTTATGTTTTGTCAAAAAATATAAAACACGCCAGTGAAAAGCCCACTCATCAATTTGGATTCTTCTGTGGTCCTTTTGGACAGTTGGTCGATAAAACGCCGCTAAATGCGTTTGCATCCTGCCACAGGGATATGACACAGCAGTATTCTGCTTTTCTTGTGGTGGGAACCATAAACTCGATAACTCTTAATAGTGATGTCTCACGTTAACGTTAGCATTTTCCTGATATTCATGTTGACTCTGCAAAAATCAGTCAGTGAATCTTTTATGACTTTGCTGAGATAACCAGAATGATCGGAACTTCCTGTTTTGCAAAAAAAAATCGTTGTCATCATCATCTGTCATTACTTCAGAACTGCCTGACCTGATTCTCTACACAAGTCAATAACCTTGATACAGATGTGATTCTGCATCAAATACAGTTTGTACATAGACTTCACATGTCACATTTTGGCTGTAAACATTGCTTAATCTTGGACTTGTTCTCAAAATATTTCCTAAAATTCTGTCGAAGAAAAGCGGGAAAAGTTATTCAAGGTTCTAAATCAATTAATAATGGATCAAATGATTCATTCATGCAGATGAAACATACATTTCTGGCTTTGAACTGTTGCAGTTTTTATGATGTCCCATCCTAAGTCAGCTCGTCAGTGAGATGCAAAATGATAGCACACTGATGAGATTGCACACGTCTTGCGTACAGAGATACTAATGAGCAGAGCAGCTCATTTGGGAAGCAGAACCTCGTAATAAGTAAACAAAAGTACGCGTACGCTTTTCGTAGCAGCGAGAGAGAAAAATACGTTTTTCGTCATGTGATCTGTTCGTAGAGAGGCTGCCATTTATTGTAAGTACATATTCTCTGTATTATGTGTGAATCACTTGTAATAGTGTGCATCAATTGTTGATTTTTTTCAGACCAAATTCTCATTTAACCTTCAAAAATAATTAGAGTTAATTTATTGCGTTACTAATCCGGTGACACACATACAAGTTGAGGATTCTTCCGCATTCAAAAATACATGTGCTACAACATTGGCACAGTTTCCACCTCTGGCACAAGGGCCACAGTTCAACCGAAGAGCTCAGTGCTGATTGGCTCAAAGTATCAGCAACTTACCTTGGGGCTTGTTTGATGTGTGTGTGCGTGTGTGTGTGTGTGTGTGTGTGTGTGTGTGTATCTGTGGGTTTTAATAGGACGTGCATTTCCTTTCTGTGTAATGAGAGGCCGTCAGACCACAAGCCTTCATTTGCAGTCATGGCATGTGGGTGGTGTGAAGTAAATATATAGCTTAGATGGAGGTTTAGATGATGAATGTGGGGTGAGCTTGTTTATAAGCCATGAAAGGAACTGCTGAGTGAGAAATCGTGACACTGCCTCAACGTCGTATCACACTATCTCAAGGATATTTGCTATAACAATATTTATGACGGAGGGAAAAAAAACACTTAGGAGTGTTTTATTGGTGATTACAACATGGGTCAGGCTTTGTCAGCGGTTGCTCAAAGCCTTCTTTTTTCGACTATAGTCTGGTTTTACTTGTTGTGTCCTTCCACTGAGTTTGTTTTCTTTTCTCCAAGGATACACATTTTGGCTTTTTAAATTATAAACAGCCACTGCATGTTAACTCATGAACTTCAGAGTCAAGTCTACCATATTCTGGCCTAATTTCTGTGTGACACAAATGAAATTTCTCTCAAGCAATGGTCAAAAAAAGCTTTTGTGCATGACAGCAAAAATTTAAAAAGCTGCAAATCTCAATAATTTGCTAATCGGAGGCAGCCTCCTGTGCAGCACTGTATGCTAAAATAGATAGGTAAGTGAATGAACTCTAGCACAGCCGGTCTACCCACAAACCCGAAGGCACCCTGTATGAATGAAGAGTCCAGATTGCACAATTTAGCCTGTTGAAAATATTTTAAGCCTGACCATCAGGCTAATCAATAACAACGTGACGTGATGGAAAGAAAGAAAAAAATCAGTGGTCAGTTCCATGGAAGATTGCTGTCCAAGGTCTCAAACATGCCTGGGCTTGTGTTGTCCTGTGGTTTATTGCTGCCTGATTTGCATCTCTGCCTCATCTACACTGAGTAAGGGAACGGCAGTGTGTCAATGTAACACTTGGCTGTGTTAATGATATTGCGAGATGAGACTTTTAAAAATTAGATTGCTCTCTGAAGGAAACAAAAGGAAAATGTGTACATTTGTATACATTTCAAATAATTAATATTTCATTTTGTTTCATTTTGATTGAGTTTTTCTTCAGAAACTTGAGACCGTTCTCCCCCTGAGAACTCTCCCCCTTATATGGGTATTTACATGGGTGGCATGATATGACACAGCTTTACCTGTAGTCACAAGGCACACGTGATATATCTTAGTCATGTTTCTTCTTTATGACACAGCTGATAAAAAGTCATGTGTCATTATTAACGGAGAAAAAAATTCTGCGTGACATACCGTGTTTTGTTTCTCTCTCTCTCTCTCTCTCTCTCTCTCTCTCTCTCTCTCTCTCTCTCTCTCTCTCTCATACGTGTGTGTCTCTTAGGACGTGTACTTGAATGACAAGTCATGCTTATACAGCACACCGTGAGGAAGTCGTGCTCAGTGTCACAAGACCTAAGCACAAACAATGGAGCTGATAATGCAGCTTTGTGTGAATATGTTCCTTCCCTCCCACGTGGTTTTATGACTTGTAGACCAAAGTGCAGAGTTCACTGAGTTCATCTTTTGTGCCCGGTATTTTTCTGCTTGTTTTACCCTGTTGGATTTTGTGTAAACAGATTGTCTGACACAGGGTTCTGATTCTCATCTGACCAAGACATTTACAGCACAAGCTCATGCACTTTCTTTGTTGAGGACATATGCTCTGTTTATCCATTTTCAGACTTTCAGTTTCTAGACCTTGGGATCCCCAAAACACGCAACTTTCATTCACTGAATAGGTCAACTAGGTCTGCAACTGGCAACTATGTTGACAGTTGATTTTTTTTTTTAACCGGATAACAAGAAAAAAATTACATTATCTCACTTCCTGTTTATTTGAGAATGCAGAATGTATTCATGGCCAATTCTCTATCAATCTCTGCAAATCAATTCAGTGAAGATGCATATGCTATTATGCTTCTAGTACAGTGAAGAAAGGTTGTTGTTTATCGTGCATTGTCGTGTATTTACCATCCCAGTTTCTATACATTTGCACCATTTGTTGCAAAAATCTTTACCAACTATTTAAAAAAAACTTTGATTGGTTAGTTTCAGCAGCCCTACTTCCCGCTATCCTCGTATTCTCTAAACTGTGTCTCCATATATGCACATTTTGTCCTCTTTCCCCCTCTGCTCCTCAGGTTCCTGTGTACTTTCTTAACAGGAGTGTCTTAACTTTCCCTCCCAACAATGTCCCTCGTTGTTGAGCTGGAGGTTGTCAAGCGTGGTATCTGGGACTAAGATTCACAGACAGTGGTAGGAAACACAGGCACAGTCATTCTAGACTCTTCCATTACTGACCAGCTCCTCACGACATAGGCCTTTCAGGGTCAGTTGTCCTGGAAGGACGAGGCGGTGGTTTGGGAACATGCCGTCCACTGATTGTCCCCATTGTCCTCATGGGTCTGATAAAACTCCAATATGTCAAACAGAGTCGGCCCTGCTTGAAAGGTGTATTCACCATGCGTCTCTGCCACCAAGAATCTTAAAAGGTTCAGAATAATAATCTTTTTGTGTTTGGATGTTTTGGGGTTTAGCTTGCTGAGAGCAAAACTGCCTGCCCTCTCGTACCTTTTTTTGTTTTGTGTTTTTAGGGCACTGACCCAACACAAGAATTTCGGCTCTAAAAGCAGGATTTTGTCTGGCTTTTAAAGAGGCTTACGTCCGAGCAGGACCTGTTCAGTAGGTTGTACAAAGAACGGAGGCGGAAGAATGCCTTTTAGAATACTCTGCAAACTTTAGGAGCAAATATAATTCTCCGCCCCCAAATCCCAGATTTACAAAATATTAGGTAAACAAGTGAAGTAAGTCCATTGAAGTTGAAGAACTTCTCTTTTTCTACCACCCCCATCCAACAATTTAGATACAGTGAAGTCGCACCAAATTACACCAACTCTTAAGAGCCGAGTTTCTTCTTAACAGGTGGAATATAAAAAAAGAAGATTACGCAAATCACTGAGAAATGCAAAAAGTTATTCTCGGATAGTGTGAATCAGGCATGAGTGGACTTAAAGTGGTTATTCTTGGTTTTATTCACTATTATTTTACACTTTCTCAATGCAGATCCTCCCATACTATGCTGATCCAACACTAAGATTGTATGACGATGGCGAATCTTCCTCCCAGTCTTCTCTTGTCATATTCTGTGTGTATGTGTAATATGCATAGAGAATCCAGATTAAATTTAATATGTTTGATTTAATGTAAACAGTGGAGTAAAACCAAAATAATTGGTTGTAAATGTGTGACACTCCTTTATGATCTGCCTGATGAAGGAACTGATTAAAGAAGTGTTTGGCTCAGAGTCACATCTGCCTCTCTGCTCCACACAGCAAATATTGCTGCTGCTGCTGCTGCTGCCAAACACTCTGAATCAGCTGAACTGGTAATAACATTTGCTGTACTTAAAAGGTCACGGCCAGGATTTAGGTTTAACATTAACCAAAAAAAGATTAAAGCTCATGTTAACTTTTGTTCAATAGCGTAATCCGACCATCTGAGTGGGGGAAAAAAGTAATAATTATAATTCATGTGAATACCACATGAAACTGTTGGACAAAAATGATTAGCTCTCTGCTTTTCCTAAAAACGTTTTATCCGACTCCTCCTCGTCTTAAAATTTGATAGTGTTGCATCAACTGCAGTATCTGGGATTTATAGTATTTATATTATGGTACAGGGTTTTATTACCTAGTAGTTTTTGTCAAAACTCTTGAAAAGTACTAGTTACTGGATGAAAATCACATATATTCATTGGCTGTATTAGTTGATACAACATCGAGGAGGTGTGGTACCGGTTGGATTTCTTCATGTGTTTTCCTGAAAATAGGCACTTTGATGCTTTTACTTTTAAAAGCAACACAAATGAGCATCTGCCGTTGCCTCTCAAGTCTGCTCCCCTCTCCTCCTCCTCCTCCTCCTCCTGACGTAGAGGTGATGCAGAACCAGTTAAGTGGGTCAGAAGGCTTGTGTAACATGCAGCATGAGGATGAATGAGAGAATGGAGGGACACAAGGGGAGAGGACCCGATCCGGTCCTGTCGAAAAAGCAAGAATGAGAGACTTGTTTGTGCAAGAGAAGGAACGTAGACCTCATCCAGACCCATGTAAGACCAACATTCTCTTCCAGCTCACTAAATACTGTTCAGTCGTTAGACCAATCATACTTGAGGAAAGCGACTCATATCTGTGCAGAGCTGTCCAAACCAATATTTGCAGCTCAAAAATCGAAGTGAATGAGCTTTGAGTCGAAGTATAATCCCCAAATATCCATTAATATCCCATATTAAGTCACTTGAAGTTGGAGAGGGTAAGATTTAACCGAAGATATTTCGACAAAAAAAATAATAATACAAGACCAATACAGATATTTTTCCTGATGTGCGATTCGGTCAGAAGAGACTTCAGTGGAGTTCATTGAAGCTTGAGCGATAAACAGGATGATGAAAGGGTACAAGAGTGTGTTATCAGAGAGGTTGTTGTGTTCTCTGCTTCTGTCTTCTTTGTTTGCCTGTACATCTGCTCAGGTGCACTGACTCGTTAGACTGATCTAATGTGTAGAAGGCCTTGGAGTGACTGTTGAGTACTCAATGAGAGAAGCCTATGGGGGAAAACACATCAGTGCTGTCTTCTGCCAATTGCCTTGGCCTATTGTGGTCCAGGCGCTCTGAACAAAGCATCATGGGAATATGTTCTATCATGAAAAGGAGGGGGTTCTTTTCTGTAGGGCTTGCACACGGTTGTTTTCATCACCATTCAATGTCATATTTATGTTTACATTGAGACAGGGCCGTCTCTATTGGGGCATCTCTTACGTGTATGGAAGGGAAGGCTGATGTGAGGGTTGTGCATCCTCCCCGAATGAAATCCTACAAACTCTGCTTTGAATACGTTCTGGCCTTTTCACATGATAATTCTCGAAAATGGTCAAACGTTGCCCTTTTTTTTTTGGGTAATCAATTGTTTTCTTGTTCATCTGCTGAAGTGGTGGATTTATGAGTGCTCATATGGACACAGGGTATTTTTTAGTATCCCTTCCAAGTTCATCCTCCTCAGTTTCTGCAGTGTCCGTTAAATGTGCAGTCTCTTTCTGACTCTCCCTAAAGTAGATCCGCGTTAATATTTCACACGATCGCATTCCCTCGTGGACCGGAGTGGATGACGGGGTCCAACACAAAAGAACAGTTTCTGTCTTCATGCACGCCAACCAACTCACAGTCACAAACACACACACACACACACACACACACACACACACACACACACACACACACACACACACACACACACAC
>JAFBJT010111612.1:5000-11748 GCA_016785325.1 Chascanopsetta lugubris
ATTCGCTTTTGGAAAGGCGTCACAAGCTGTGTCAGATGGATGATGCATCTTATCTTCCTCCAGCTGTTTAACCATTAGGTCAATATACCCCAAGTACGAATGCTGTCATCTTACCCCGATGACTAAAGTAAACAAACGTCAGTGTGGTCACTCTTCCCTGTATTAACATGGAGGAGGAGGCAGCGTTTTGACCTCAGCAGGTTTGATCAGCATGCTCTGGCTTCACTTTTGCAAAGCAGTTATGTTGTGTATTTTCGAACGAAGTGAAACATTTCACCTTTATTTTACACTTGAAGAATCACATTTAACTATGTGAACAGACTATTTTCATTGAAGGTCTAGACGATGTCGCTTTCACCAATCCTGCTGCCCCCCCCTCCCCTGGTGGTACTGTTGTCCTTCAATGGGACTGCTGACTTTTCCCCTTTTTTTCGTGTTCTCAGGACATGATGAGGAATCCTTTCAACATGATTGACAGCGTGATGGCCAACACGAGGAGGAGGATGCAGGAAATGCAGCAGAACATTGTGAGTTCATTGACTCCTCATGCCTCTTTCTCCAAGGTTCATATCGATTTTTACAAAGTCTTAAAATGCATTGTATTCATTTCAAAACAAGGCATTAATGACGTAACGTAATCCTTTGACGTCTTTGATTCTTAAGATTCAAATGTTGCAATTTCAAATCTGAAAATAAATGTAATATGTTCATCAATCCTCTGTTATTATAGGACAGTTTGTCTCTATTTGTTATTGTGATACATAAAGTGTGTGTTTGTCCTCCAGCAGAACGCGCCAATGGATTCCAACATGCACTCATTCCACTCCTCGTCAGTTATGACATATTCAAAGGTCGGGAATGAGCCCCCAAAGGTTTTTCAGGCGTCATCATCGACGCGCCATGTTCCTGGAGGGGTGAGAGCTTTGTCAGATATTAAGTTACTACTACTACTACTACTACTACTACTACTACTACTACTACTACTACTACTACTACTACTACTACTACGACTACTACTGCTGCTGCTAACTGTACTGAATCCTTTTTGACACCACCATCAGATCAAGGAAACCCGAAAAGCAATCAAAGACTCCGAGAGCGGCGTGGAGAAGATGGCGATCGGACACCACATCCAGGACCGGGGACATGTTGTCGAGAGGAAAGTCAACAAGAAAACAGGAGAGAAGGAGCTCAATCAGGACTTTGAGAACATAGATGAATGTACGTAGAAGATGTGCCCTCCTGGTTTTGCATGTTTGCTCATTTTAGGACAACTGAGATTTTCATGTAAACACACATTAATGGGCTCATTTTAGGGTGGGGGGGGCATTTACGTGATTCTAAATTCATAAAAATGTCAGCATGTAAATGTTTTGTGATCTTTTTTGAAGTGACAAAAATGACCAAAATCTTTCACACTGCACCTTTAAGTGATTTGGGCCCTCGTCGTCAGTGGTCTGCTATGCAAAATCACTTCTACTGTAAACTCCACTGTGTCGGTATCTGTGGGCCACCACGTTGCCTGACATGCTCCTGATCTTCCTCCTGCAGCTGAAGCTCAGTCTTTTGAGGACGAGTGGCATCAGGGGGTGTCCAAGCTCCTGCCCCCTGGCCCCAAGCTCCGTCCGAAGGAGGCTCTGCCCCGTGCCGTTAGCTTCGGGGCCGTCGGGGGCCCCGAGCAGGCCGACAGGTCAGTACCCAAGTGTTGAAGACAGGCCAGAATGTGCAGATCGGGATCAAATGACAAACAAATGGCAGGCAACCGATAGCGTAAACAGCCATGGCACTTTTCGCTGAGTGTGTGGTTTCTCTTATTTTGATGCAGACCTGTGATTGTTGACTCTGTGTTGTTTCTCCCTCAGAGAGCAGCCAAAGGCCAATGCTGAGCAGACACACAACATGAAAGGCTTGGGCTTGACAAAGCACTGAAACCATCTGTTTTATGAGCATATCAAAGACAGCTCTCTCTCTCACACACACACACACACGCACACACACACACACACGCACACACAGAGTTCACCATCATCAAAATAGACTGAATCGAAAAAGGCACTGACTCTAAATTTTAAATATTGAATCTATAGTCTATAGATTATTTCCTCTCTGGCTCTCGATTTCACTCATAGGTGCGTCTCATTTTTCACATCTCTTCGCTCAGAGAGAAGAATCCTGCTGCTTTTTAAAACCTGCTGTCCAACGTCTGCTCCTTCACACTGGACGTTGATCCAGATTTTTTTCAGGGATCACATTTCTCCTGGGACAACGTGGACATATGCTTTTCAGCTTTACGTTGTCCTCTTTGATACAGTGTCAAAAATCTGCAAAGTTTAAAACGAGTCTGTGAAACAATTATTTCTCCACCCCTTTGAAAGTGAGATGCTGGAACAGCTCTTCATGACAAACCTTATGCAACATCACAGCAACGGTACAAATGGTCTTGAACGCTTCACAGAGTAAAAGGGTCAGTTAGTCATAGTATTTAATAGCATTCAACATTTCAGTGGTTGCACAAGTGAAACACACTTGATTGAATCAATGAGATACATTGACATGATGCCCTGTGTAATTTGATATATATATATATATAATTGAACTTCAGCTTGCTCACGATGAGATATTAGGTTGATTTTGTCAGTTTCTCATATCGTTTGGTTCATGACCCATTAACTCTTTAACATCCACTAATGCACTTCAACAAAGTCTTTTTGTAATTATATTGTCTAGCACCTGATGTTCTAGATATGAATATTGTATCTGCTGTTATCTTTGTAAAATGAAAAAACAACACTCCTCCCTTTTTATATCATGCTACTTTGGTTTCTCTCGTTGAAATCCCAACAAAGTAATCCAGACTTTGTTTCTTGTACATTTGTTTTCAACGTTTCAACACCAAAGTCTAAAAGAATAAAAATGTTTAAACGTGACAATGAATCCGGAGTCTTGATTTTTAATCCCAACCATTGATTTTGACTTCTATTGAATGAAAGACAGAAATGAATGAACGACTGAGAGAAATGTTAGTTTAAAACTACTGTGTGTGTGTGTGTGTGTGTGTGTGTGTTCATGTTGACCCAGTGCAGGTTCATGGGAGTGTGAGCCTGCGTTGTGCTGTGCCTGTCAGTGAGCCAGAGTTGTATTTTAGGATTTGAGCACTTGTCAGTAGCTCAGATTGGTCTGAGATGTTACACAGCTGCCATCCCAACATGCTCCGCTCTCACGTGCTCCCGTATCATTCATCGCTCAGCTTCGACCTCAACATACGAGAGGGGGAGGTGGGGGGCGGGGGGAGGGGGCAGAGGAGCCTTGACAAGTACATGCATGTCAGGACCATGGCTTCATTTGTGATGCGTTTTAAAATAAGTTAAAGAGACAAAGCTCAGAGCACAAAGTGTAACTGCTCTTCGGGAGCTTTATGTAACGTGGAGGATGAGAGATTAAATAAAAGCTGCACGGTTAAAGTTCAATCAGAGGTTGAAGTATCAACAGCACTGAAATAGTGATGTGGTTTATCATTGCACTCTGAAAGTACTTATATTTACATATGAGTTAACAGTAAAAAGAAAAAATACTTTGTCTTTCAAAGCAAAATAGATGTAATCAATACTGAAACAATAGAATAGGATCTGTAAACAAATAGATGAAAACTTAATTCATATGAAAATAATTCATTATTCAAATTTTTTTCATCTTTGACAAATTATCCAACCTCCTCTCGTCTCTTTTCCGACACCTTGTGGCCAAAACCTGTAAGTGCCTGATATTTCTGGCCCATCTTGTCTTCACTCTGCAAATTCCATAAACCCCTCACTCATCTGCTCTGGAAAAAAAACCGAAAAAACAGAGGGAAGCAATTTCCAGCAGATCCAACATTAATCTTTGCCAAATAATGCACCTGATGGCTAATTTATTAGTTTAACTTAATAAATTATTATTTAACTTTAATTTAACTTACTAATTTATTATTTAAATTACCTCGTGGTTGAACCCAGTCACCACATGTGCAGTATTCACTTTCATGCATCATTCACTCATGTGAATGTTTTACCTTCTCCTCCACCGTCTGTTTTTTATATGGGCTTCTCCCGGATGGTTTCCTATCTGTAGAAACTCTGCTGCTTCTACAGCTTCTACAGATCCTTCTCTTACAGGCTCCTCAGAGAACAAAGACTTTATGCGTAATCAATACATGCTGCTACTTTTAATGGATACCCTTTTTCTGTCATCTCCTTTATCACTCTGTGTTAAGTCTCCTCACATTTTACCGCGGACGGACCAGCTGAGGTAAATATATCACAGACAATGTCTCCTTTGTAAAAAAAATTTGAATAACAAGAACAGTCATATTCACCGTGCGTAGAAAGCTTTTAATGTTCTGTACCAAAAAGCTAGAAAAGACCAGTGAGCGTTGCGGCAGCGTGTACGACTCTGCCACCACCTGCTGGCCATCTCATGTCATGACTCATCAGGAACTATTTACACCAAGGTGGCAAAAACAAAAACCCATAAATTATATGAAAAACACAAGAACGTGGAGGGAAAAGCCTTGAGATCAAATATAGCACAAAATCTGTCCAAATCCAAAATATAAAATCCACCCATCCTTGCTAAAAAAACAGGGGTGGGGGTGAGGGGGGCGGGGGGAGTAGTGGACGTTCACATGATTCCCTGAGGCTGTCCCTTCCCGGCGATCTTCTTGGAGCACTCCAGCAGAGCGTTGTGGATGTCTTTGGCGCAGGAGATCTGAGACTTGATCATGCCCAGGTACTGGGCGTAAGACATGGACTCGGTCTGCACCGTGTCCGGCTTGGTGGCAGTGGGGACCAGGTTGGGCGAGTGTTTGGCGCTGTCGATGCTCTGGGAGAGACACTCGTACGCCAGCCGCTGCAACGAGGGACGGTGCAAGCTCAGTTATGCGCCGATGTGAAAGCAATTTGTGAAAAGGGCGACGCCATGCGGCGTCGGTTGCGGTCTCACCAAACAAAGCTCCAGCTGATCACACAGGGCGTAGAACTCCTCCAGACTTTTGTCAAAGCGCTGAATGGAGCCGTCGCTGCTTTTACTGAAACACAAGAAACCACAGAAACGTGCTGGGGAAGGGGTTTTAAAGGTTCAGTGTGCAGGGTCGGTGACATCCAGTGGTGAAGGTGCAGGCTTGCGGCTGAATATGCCTCACCTCAGCCTTCTCATTGTTAGCTTATGGGAAGATTTCTTTTTGGACCCCATGATGGGGCCATAATACCTATACAGAGAAGTCGCAGTACCACTATCATACCACAACATCTTCTAGGCGCACTTCCTGCATGTAACTCACTTGCACATCAGTGTAATTATTTTTTATATTGTTTTATATTACAATTGTGTCTACAGAAAAAGGAAATAATTCCACATAAATCTCGCACACTGGACCTTTAACTAACCCAGACCTTTGTGTAAACCCGGTATCAGGACACATGTCATGAAGTTGTCCTTCGGTTCTGTTACTCACATGCCGTTGTCTATCGCGGTGTTTTGGGCCAAGTTCAGGGACGCGATCTTCATCACATTCTGAAAATGGTTTTTCAGACATGAGTCTTGATGATAACACGTTCTTTTGAATGAAGCCTGGTGTTGTTGTCAGGCCATTGTATGTGAGTGTGTATGTGCGAGTGTGTGTTGTTACCTGCAGACTCTCCTTCAGCTGAGGAATGAGCATCTTAAACCTATGAACCGGGTCAAAGTCCTGCTGCTGACTCAGTTGTTGCTGTTGTTGTTGCTGTTGTAATGTTGTGGCTTGTTGTAATCCTTGCTGAGGGATCGGCAGACCCTGTTGTTGCTGCTGAGACGCCATCTTGACTGACACAGTTTCATTACGCGGAAGAGGAACATGACATCCGGTGCGTTGTCTTTCAAATTAAAAGCGTTACTTTAGTGTTGATGTTCATTATTCATCATCATCATCATCATCATCATCATCATCATCATCATCATCATCATAATAATAATAATAATAATAATAATAATTCAATACTAATCACAGATTTGGTTAAAATTGTTTTAAAAATTATATCAGTTATTGAAAAATTTAATTAAATTAAAATACAACAGTAAGACTGTAGGTAGAAACTGAAATAGAAACTGTAATAACTTAGTTGGGAAAATCGAACAAAAAAGATATAATCAGTATCTCCACAATCATACACTCCAGAACCAAAAATCAGTCCAAGCATGTTGTGATATTTAAGGTGCAGTATAAAAGATTTAGTGACCTTTCGAGGTGAAGTTGCATGTTGTATCCATCACCTCACCTTCACCCTTCTAAACATGCAGGAGAACCTGTGGTCGACTTCAGTTGTCATTAAAACTCAAAAGATGTTCCACTTTTACTACTGTAAAAACATGGCAGCCTCCATAGAGAGGACCCTCTACTCATGTAAATATGCATTAATAGGCTTATTTTAGGGTCACAGAAATATAAAAACAAAACATTTACGTCATTAGAAATGCATGAAAATGTCAGTATGTAATTGCTTTGAAATATTTTTAGAGGAGGCAAAAATGACGACAAACTTATACAGCTTTAATTCTACAACACTGTATTCATAAAAACATTTGTTGATCTCATTATGTGTATATTACACAAGCTCCTCATACTTAATACGCCTCTTCATTGCTTCAGTTGGATTTTAATGTCAATGCCTTTGATGTAAAGTTTTGAAACAAATGTCTTTCACTGAAATGCCTTTGATGATGTTTTCCACTAGAGAGA
>JAFBJT010111612.1:13388-26204 GCA_016785325.1 Chascanopsetta lugubris
GAATCGGGTCATGCGTTTAGCCGCTAGCGTTAGCGCGCCGCTTGCAGCTAGTACAGCTTAGCTAGTTGATTGGCGTTTAAGTTATGAGTCAAAACAAACAGGGCGCTATAGGCCGCGATAGAATGAGAGCATTGGCTTTAACGTGTTTGTTTACAGTCAACCCCATTT
Source organism: Chascanopsetta lugubris (assembly GCA_016785325.1). Taxonomy (NCBI): domain Eukaryota; kingdom Metazoa; phylum Chordata; class Actinopteri; order Pleuronectiformes; family Bothidae; genus Chascanopsetta; species Chascanopsetta lugubris. The sequence continues at coordinate 13,557 of JAFBJT010111612.1, forward strand.
ATATATAGTTTATTTTGTAACTATCAAAGTTACCTGAAACCGAATTGTTTTAAACCGCGAGCTAGCCACCTACGGCGGATATGTGGATCGCAGCCAAGTTAGCAACGTAAAGGCTTCTCTGCCTGGGTTAGCTGAGTGCGAAGACGTCCCATGACTTCATTTGTGGAACAATGAAATTATCCTTGTACAACGACAATGATGTATTTATTCTGTGCACAGTTACGACTGAACAGCATCAAGAAGCTGTCCACAATTGCTCTGGCCCTCGGAGTAGAGAGGACCCGCACTGAACTCCTTCCCTTCCTCACAGGTAAGAGTGAATCATTGTCCTCATAATAAACTGCTGTGTGTGTCACAAACAGCCATGACCTCGGGTTCATTGCTGGCTTAATTTTTAAAAACCCATTCATTATCTCCCACCTGACCAAACTGTCGTGATGACAGAGTTACTGGATTTACAGTCTCGTGTATGTTGTCTCTCTTCTGTCCTTTAGACACCATCTATGATGAAGATGAAGTTCTGCTGGCCTTGGCTGAGCAGCTTGGCAATTTCACTATGTTGGTGGGAGGGCCAGAGTATGTCCACTGTCTCCTGGTATGTTCAGCGGCCTCCGAGTCTCTGCACCTGCATGTGGATGTGGATTAATTTAGGGCATAGTCCCTTTGGATTTTTGCATGAATGAAACTCATGGAGGATGTTGCCTGAAAATGAACCATAATACCTACTTGTAGATAACTCTAATCCCAAATCATTTATTGATGGTGAATATTTGTGTATTAAGTACCTTATACTTCCTTTTGTGAATACCATTTATGCATCCTTGTGCACATAAGTATCACCACATTTTCATGTTTATACGAGAATTTAGACCTGATCCGTTGTCATTCCCCTCACAGCCTCCTCTGGAGAGTCTAGCTACAGTGGAAGAAACAGTTGTCAGAGACAAAGCTGTGGAGTCACTAAGGAAGATCTCCCAGGAGCACTCTCCAGTTGACCTGGAGGTCCACTTTGAGCCATTGGTCAAGCGGCTGGCTAGTGGTGACTGGTTCACCTCCCGCACATCTGCTTGTGGCCTGTTTAGCGTGTGTTACCCTCGCGTCTCGAGCACGGTCAAGGCTGAAATTCGTCAGTAAGTGGCTCATTTTTTATATGGTATTTACTTGTTGTTTTGTAGCATTTGCACTGCATTGGTTCTCTGATTAAAAATATCTGTTTTTCTTCAGGCATTTCCGCACCTTGTGTTCAGATGACACTCCGATGGTGCGTCGTGCTGCAGCATCCAAACTGGGAGAGTTTGCCAAAGTCTTGGAGCTCGATTATGTTAAAAGTGACATTATATCCCTCTTCACTGCCCTGGCCTCTGATGAGCAGGTATGAACGCATATTCTCTACAATCAGCCTGTTTGCTTTTTGTTCTGTATTTTCTACTGTCCTCTCTAAAATTGTTTCCCTTTCCACCATTAGGACTCTGTGCGGCTCCTTGCTGTGGAGGCTTGTGTAAGCATTGCCACTCTACTGCCTCAGGAGGACCTGGAGACGCTGGTGATGCCCACTCTGCGTCAGGCTGCAGAGGACAAGTCCTGGAGGGTTCGCTACATGGTGGCTGACAAGTTTTCTGAGGTAGGCAGCTGACTTGTTTTCCCACTCATCTTTATTTCTTCTTGTTTCAGTTTAGCAGCAAGTTCATTTTCACGGCGCCTACAAGTTGTCCACTTGTTACTGCACTTGGCTCAAAACACATCGATGTTTGCAAATTGTTCACAAGGTTTCAAACCAGGATTCACAATCTGTGGGTACATAAACATACAGAATAAAGACACGTGTGTGTGTAAAAGTACAATGTGTACCTCAGGTTAGTACACGTTTATGTTGCTCACCCTGAGGGCAAATATATCCAAAAATCTATTAGTTTCATTTATGTCACCCATGTGCTGCACTGCAGGCATCGCAGCAGGCAAGTGGTCCGTTTAGTTTTCATGATGACAAAACAATGGCTGCAAATGCTTGTGCTCTACCAACACCTCCAGTATATTTGGCAAAACACCTCACTGAGACATTCACTTACCCAGTGAATGCATTTTAAAAGGGGAAAGTTCAGTGAGTGGGATTGATAATTGAGTCATGGCTGTAGCTTCAAAAATAGAGTTAATTTGGTTAAATGTTCTGAAAGCACACATGTATTTCTATCAGCAGAAATACAGATTGTTGAGTGTATTATTACATGAAATACTGTTTTTCCTTACTCTTGAATGAGCCCTTCATATTTACATTTGTGTATACATTTATGTTACATAGTATATTTATATACACTCTTCTTATTGATTCCACCATGTTGCATTCTCATGTTTATCCAGTAGCCCTGAGCGTACAAATGTAACTGTATTTTGCTGTTGATATTCTTTCCGCATGATTAATGTTATATATTGATGTCTGAATGCAGCTCCAGAAAGCAGTGGGGCCCGAGATCACCAAGAACGATCTGGTTCCAGCCTTCCAGAATCTTCTGAAGGACTGTGAAGCTGAGGTCCGAGCTGCTGCAGCTAACAAAGTCAAAGGTCAGTTGAGTACATGTAACGTCATCAAAGAATTACACTGGACAGGTTTAACTTTTTATCCCGTTTGCTCCGTTTATTACATGTTTTATTGCAAGGTTCTATTTATTTTCATTTTGTTGTTTTATCAGAATTCTGCGAAAACCTCCCTGAGGACAACCGTGAGCAAATCATCATGACTCACATTCTGCCCTGCGTCAAGGTAAAAGCAATCCCACTCACCTGACAAATGTTTCTCTGGTATTTTTCTCTTCTTTGTGGAGAGATAACATTTATGAGTTACTGAGCATTGAGGAGGTCAGAGGCTCATCTGTTTAGAGTCTTCCCCAAAACATTGATGCAGATTTATGTTGCTGTGACATTCTTTTTCACTCTTTATTATTTTGTTTGTTTGCTGCTCAGGTTTAGGTTGTTTTCTTTTACTCCTGATCATCATAAATAGTCACGTAATGTTAAACTGTGTTATGCTCTGTTGAGACCATTTCAAAATGTTTTGTGTAATGTTTATCTTTCTCACATCGGTAATAATGGTATGTATATAACACCTAAAGTTTGTCTAAAATTCTTAGACAAATTTCTGTTTCTTGTGCTCTGTTCCGGACAATAAAAGTTTAGTTAGTCAACATTTAACTAGAGTTCCTGTACAATCGAATACATGGTTTTCAAGTTGTATATTGCCTTCTCTACACGACTTTACCCCTGATTTTCTTCTTATATCATCAAATGCTATGAAATCAAAATTACTCTATAACTCTTTAGAAAAACCTTAAGATCTTGGGGTGTGACAACAATTTGGTACCTTTGTCTTTGCCACGTTTTTCATTACTGTTTGCTTTTACACGAAGTAAAATTCGTTCACATATGGAAGTGTAGAAAAAGAAAAGCGGCTCTATTGCAAGTTGAAGATATCTATAGACCTGCAGAATAAATGCCCATTCAGGGGGCATGTCTTGTGGGGTGTTTACATAAGACAGCGGTTAGGACTTTCTGTCCCTGTGTTGTTCCATTTTTGAACAGCAGGTGGCAGTGCTGTATTTTGTCAATGAATATCGTTGGTTGATGCTTGCAGATATAAAAAAAATCTTACATCACTGCTAACTATCTCATTTAAATTCAATTCTGAGCAGATCATTTTCCTGGATATTCATATACATATGTAACTGTCTCCTATTATTGTGCATTTGCCAAGATGTCAACACTAACAAGTAATAATAATCTGACACAACCTTTAGAAAACCGTTGTATCTCCATAACTGAAAACTGCATCTGACTCATGATAATATCTGTAACCTTCCTACCATTAGTCAACCCAATTGTGTTGTGTTTTTGATCTGATGTTTTGATCTGTTGTTTTTGTACATGATTGGTTAATGGGGAGTGTCTGCGTCCTTTGTTTACATTATGCCACCACTTTCTGTCTACATATTATCTCAAGTCAGTACACATACAGTACAGTACTTATCCGCTATTACTTTTTATCTGCACTAGTATTAAGTCTACTTTGCTGTGCATTTAAGTCAGGTGATTACCGACTCCTTACTGTGTTTTTGAGATTTTGCAGTACTTCTGATGTTTGTTTATCTACATGTCCGTCTTTAACTATTTGTTTGTGCTGATCCCTGTGTGTCCTTATGTGTCCCGTCCCTAACCAGGAGCTGGTTTCAGACACCAACCAGCACGTGAAGTCAGCCCTGGCCTCGGTCATTATGGGCCTGTCCACCATTCTGGGCAAGGACAACACAATCGAGCACTTACTGCCTCTCTTCCTGGCTCAGCTCAAGGACGAGGTAAAGGAAAACGCACCCTTGAATGCATGGAACCCTTTCTCTCTGTCATATCTGTTTTCATTTTTTATTTTTATTTTTTTTGCGGCATGCCTTTAGAAAAATCCTCCGGGCAGTGTTCGGTTTGGTAACATTCACAACAAAAGCCTCTCTCCGCAGTCTGTGACTTTGACCAACTTCTTTAGTGATCAGCATGTCTGTGTCAGGGTATAGAGCCACCTTGCCGCAGCCGGTACATGTACCTGGACACCACCTGGCTGAGCGGGACGATTCATGCTGCTGGCGAGCTGACAGAGCCACAGAAGCACAATAAACAGCTGGATGCAGTCAGACCACATAAGTTATTGCGTGATGCATATTGATTTGTTTGCACGGTTGCGAGTGAAGGAATTAGCTGGTTATAGGTTAAGTGAGGGTACAGCTGCTTGTTGTGCAAGCACAAAGGAACGTCTTGTGATGAAATAGAATGGCTCCTAGACGTTACTTATTCCTGGAGCCGTAACCGCAATGGATATATGTGGACCATTTGTGTTTCCATACTCTGAACCGTCTCACCGTGGGCTGAACATTAGCTGTTGTGATACACGCCTCCTCTAAACTGAGGGATTAAACCATTGTAACTGTATCTTATCAGAGACATTGACTTGACCTTTGACACCAGATATTAGATTGGCAGGTTGGACAGAAAGGTGTCTGAATGTTTCGGAGGGCTTGAGGTTGTCACTTGCTCTTGTGTTCTATTTAAAGGTGGCCCAATTTCCTTAAAGCACACCGACAGACCAGAAGGGCCTCGTGAGATTTCAGCCCAAACTGACAGCTTTGACTGTCAACATTTCAGAAATTGAAGTGGCATCTGTCAGAGCCTGATGGAGAACTGTCTGAAGGAACATTGTTTCTTCCAAGAGAGGAATCAATTTGTCACACTGCTTTCTTTGGTTGCCTCTCTCTCCAGTAAACCTCGCGTATCATCAGATCATTGAGGAGGGCTGCTTCATTTGTCTTTTGGATAATGTGGATGAGAGGTTTTTGCTGTTCCAGTTAATATCCTGTCTGAATGAAAACTTAAGTAGAGCTCCAAGAAAGGGCGCACGGATGCAAACTTGGTTTTATTATTTTAGATAAAACTGCTCGGAGGAAATAGTTTAGTAGCTTAAGTGTCTTATCTGCGCAGCTTGGCCTTTGGAAACAGTAAAAGTTATTATTACAAAGCTCATAAAATGTCTTCTAATATAAGTCTAAATGAAGTTTATGAGATAATGTTTTTGCCTTCCTAACAATGGAGCCGTGCCACCACAATCTCTCATCTTCATTTTCTCTGCGCAGTGCCCCGAGGTGCGTCTCAACATCATCTCTAATCTGGACTGCGTGAACGAGGTGATCGGTATCCGGCAGCTCTCCCAGTCTCTGCTGCCCGCCATCGTGGAGCTGGCAGAGGACGCCAAGTGGAGAGTCCGCCTTGCCATCATCGAGTACATGCCCCTGTTGGCTGGACAGCTGGTCAGTGTAGAAGTCAAAATGTCTCCAAAATAAGTTTATAAATCAGTACACCCACAATTCACGGATACATGTCCAGGTATTTGTTCTAATCAGTGTCCTTGTGTCTGTAGGGAGTCGAGTTCTTTGATGAGAAGCTCAACACTCTTTGTATGGCCTGGCTCATTGATCACGGTAAGGAGTTATTGATCCTTTTTTCAAGTTACTGTGTCAAACTTAAAGAGAGTTGAGAACGTATGTATATTCAGTCTTCCTGCTGTCACTGGGCAGGGGATCAGGGGCCGACTTTAGTCTGTGTCTTTACAAACTCCCAGCCCTCGAATCCTGCATGTCTTGTTAAGTTCATCAAGCCCATCCGCTAGTCCACCCCAAAGATATACCTTCTTTTAACCAGTATTGTAACAGCTAATTGTATGAGCAGCTTATATGTTAGTATACCTAACTTCAAAAAAACTCTTTAGCCCAGGTTGGTTTGACCGTTTTATTAATGCTCTTTACGTGCTCCCCAAACCTCTAAATACCCAAACACACTTCCTTAGCTACCTTGCCTTTTCCTGTATTTTTCTTTAGCTGTCCTCTTTTTTTCCCCTAATACTCTTTGGTGCTTGTCGCTCTGCAGCCGCCTCTTATACTTTGATACACAAGCTCCTTCTGAAAGGATCTTTCATTCAACTCCAGTTACATCTCCTCACTTAAGCTCGGCCGTATTAAAACATCATAGCTCTTACTCGCATGAGAGCCCGCCAGTCAACAGAGGGGGTCCTACTCTCGCCGGCGATACCGTGTTATTACCAGAACAAAGAGAAAACCTGGTGGAGACGGAAAGAGATTGATCGGCAGAGGCGGTGGGAGTGAGAGAACGGGAGACTGAGGCTGAAATGTGTCGGCACACACACACACACACACAGGAAGGAACTGAACGACTGGCGCACACGATGTGAAAGAAGACCACATGATGTAGTGCAGTGGTTGTGACAGGTTGTCATCAGAATTTGTGTCGCCATCGTCTGGACTTGTGTCACGGTGGGATAATGAAGCTGCTCTCTTTGATTCAGTCACACTCCCGTGTGTCATTACCTCACTTCAGCCCTTGTTCTTGGAGGCAACACCCAGCCCATGATGTAGTGTTTATTATAGAGACACGGGATAAAAAAAAATTAAAAAAAAACCCCAGTCTATTCATTCTGCGGTTGACATGGACTCGTCTCCCCACCCAGACAGTCGTCCATGTTGAAATCCTGGAAGAGTTGATCAGCACACCCTTCTCCTCGTTTTTGGCCTCGTCAACATCACACACATCTTTCCCCTCGGTCTCTCTCTTTGCATCCAGTTTTCCAATTAGAGAAATGCACTCAGCTTGGAGGACAAAGGGCCAGCTGGGTTACATCATTGGAATGCTGGTGGTGCGAGTTTCTGACCGTCCGTGTGTGTGTCTATCTGTGTGTGTGTTGCTGTTGCTGGGGTTAAGACTGTGCCACCCTTACATAAGCCCTTCAAGGACGGACATGAGAGAACTCAGCCCAGAATCTTTGCCTCACCCACTCTTTGGCCACCATTACATAAAATCATCATTTAATATAGTTAAATTTTTTTATAGCTTGAAATTAATAATTGATTGCAGGGGTGGACCCATGTTGTTTTTTTGCAGCTCATACCAATGAATAGTAGATGATGAGGCCGATGAAGGGTTGGTGGAGCCAATACACTCCAACACACTTGGTCATTTAAATGTAAATAGAATGTTCCCTGTGTTTTCACAGTTCTTATTTTGATCAAATGAGATAAAAATAGCCACTTAGCTCAAAGAAAATGTCGAGCTGTGTGCGAAAGCACCTCTAGGGAGGTACACGTTAAAATTGATTGATGATTGGCCCTCGTCTCCAGCAGTAAACGTATATATTTGGATAAATTCTACATTTTCAATCTTGCTGTGATTTTTCTCAGTGTACGCCATTCGCGAGGCGGCCACCTGTAATCTCATGAAGCTGGTGGAGAAGTTTGGAGCTGAATGGGCTCAGAACACCATCGTACCCAAGGTGCTGGGCATGGCCAATGACCCCAACTACCTCCACAGGATGACCACTCTGTTCTGCATCAACGTGAGTCATCCACCACCAGACGTTTCCCCATCCGCTCGCTCTCACAGCCACTTCCACAAAGTTATTTTAAAGGGATTAAAACTTCAGATAATGTGATGCTTTTTTTTCTTTCTTCTAAGTATAGCCGCTGCATGAAACGTCATCGCTTCCGCTTCAGTAAAATGTGACTGTTTGTGGTTCACTGATGTCATGTGACGGCGCTGGGTGTTTCAGGCTCTGTCAGAGGCATGTGGCTCGGAAATCACCACTAAGCAGATGTTGCCGGTGGTGCTGAAGATGTCCAACGACCAGGTGGCCAACGTGCGCTTCAACGTGGCCAAGTCCCTGCAGAAGATCGGGCCTGTTCTCGACAGAGAGTACGTTTCTATTTTGAAGCTATGCGTCCTCTCCTTTATCACTCGCATAAAAACACTCATTCTTTTCAGATTGTTTTTCTATGAATAGTAATGGGACGAGTTCCACCTAAATCTCCCACAGCGGACCTTTTTTAGAGCAAAACGTCGATGAGCTCAGTGCTGTTTACAAATGAAAGTGTTTTGAAAAATCGCGGCCCACAATCGGATCATTTCGAAACATCCATCCTATCGCGCTGTAAGAGCAAGAACCCACACTGACGGTACGGGGAACTCTCCCTCTGTCTCTCTAGTGCCCTGAAGTCCGAGGTGAAGCCCGTGCTGGAGAAACTGGCCACAGACGCAGACATGGACGTCAAGTACTTTGCCCAGGAGGCGATCAGTGGTGAGCACTCCACCTCCATCACAACGTATACACGGTGCATGAATGACACGGATCATATTTGACACGATGCCATTACTCCTCTCCTCTCTCTGCAGTTCTGCCCCTAGCATAACCGATCCAACATGGCGAAACCAGACAACCACCCACAACAACAACAACAACAACAACGCAAACACTTTTACAAGATATTTATTGATGTTCAGGAACAACTGATAAATGTATAGAGAAAGCTGGTAACGTTAGTTTTATCCTTTTTCTTTTTCTTTCTTTTTTTTTGACTGTCCAGTAGTTGTCCATGTCCGGGCATAGATAGCACAGGCTTCTTCGCTAACCTTCCTCTTCGCTGTAAATGGGTGCTTCTCGACAAAGGCAGATTTCGAGGTGGTGCATGCTGACCAACGCGCTACAGTACTAGCTAGGCATCGCTAACGTCTCACATTCCTCCCCCTCCCGCGTCCTCGGCCACTGTTGTACTTCAGCCACGGTCACAGCAGCGCCACCACATGTCCGCCACCGAACGCCGGCTGGCACCCGGAGCCACGCTACTGCCGCGCTCTCCTCCCGGCGCGAGACGCTAAAGTTTGAAAAGCAGATGGAGCAACAAGCTGTTTATTTGTTTGTTTGGCCGCAGAGATTCTGACGTGGCTCAACAAACTAAACAAACTAAAACCTGTTGTCTCCTCGCTGTCGCAAAGGATTTATTTACCACGCAGCCCCGCGCTGTTGTTAGTTCTCCTCTGCAACACGGACGGAATCGGGCAGACGCGTGAATTACCTCGGCCCGGTGCAGCGGGGACCGGCTCGCTCGTAAAGCGTCGATGGTAATTATCTCCTCCTCCGAATCCTCTGCGAGTCTTCGTTGAGGCGCGCGGGTGGAAAGTAGCAGTCAGCGGTGAGTTCTCTGGTATATGTTCTCGGCCTCGCTCTTAAATCTCTGTGCCAACGACTTTCAAAAGCAGTGGTGTTTTCATTTTAGTTTTCACCTGTTCTGTAAAAAAAAAAAAGAATTACAAAAACAAGTTATTTCCCGCGAGGGACGCTTCTTGAACTCCTCGATCGTTAATAGGATGGTAAAAAAAATGTAAATTGATGACGGCTATGAAGGCCGTAGGATTTAAGGAAAGCAGAGCATCCTTCATGTGTCTGTCTCTCCTCTCAGGCCACGCTAAGAGATCTAAAAGCTCTGTAAACATGGAGCCGCCTGCTTCCAAACAGTGGGGTGGGGGACACGGAGCTCAAGTGGGTAAGGCTGTATAGTGTTTTATTAGGGGTTGGGAGCTGGGGTTGTTATGGGTGGGTTGAAAAATGTATCGTCTGTGTTGATAAAAGAAAACGTTCCCCTAAACTCCCCCCACCCCCTCCTCATTTTGTTCTCTCAAATAAACCTTGATTGTTGATTGTCCTGTATCACTATGACTGTGCTTTTATTTTTATTTTGAATTCTCTCACAGTTGGGATGCTGTACTACTGTATCTGGATCTGAATAAAGTAACTCAAAGGAACGAGTGTAGCTGCTGCTTTTATAAATAGTAACATTTAAGTCCTCTTGTTATTGTAATGGCCACTTTGCTGCAACAGGAAATGATCCCATTAAAACAGACACTTCATTAGAATCTCATTAATCCGAGTGAATGGACTGAAAAACACTTCCTGGAGACTGTTCACATAAAATCTTAAAGGTACATCGTGTACCATTGAGCAGGAGGCTACAGACTTTTCAATGAAGGCCACATTCAGAAAAATACATGAAAGAAGGGTCCACTGTGGAAACCATTGTACATTTTTCCTGATAATTAAACGTGCACAGTGAACATGTACAGTGCATGTGGATTTGATGAGGGCTAAGGGGTTGGGTTTATAGTTTAAATTATACGTTTGTTTACATGTCTTATATGATTCTTTTGTAATTCCATTTCTGCTGATACAACTGACACAAATGGAGCAAAATTGTACACACTGCACCTTTAAATCTTATTAAGAATGAAATATATAAATATGAAATACATTGCAATAATGTGAGGGATGTACACTGAGAAAAACCCTCAAACATGACAGTGAAGAAAATCACAATTACGATATTGAATTTTTTTGTTTATTCATTTTAATCTACTAATTTTTCAACTTTGACGGTCATTTATATTTGTCTATAAAGACATTTGTGTTTACAGTTAATGTGAGGATGATTATGACGTTTTTCTTTTTTTTTCTATATGAAATTGCATGTGTGTTGTGATGATTCTGATATAATTTCTCCCACGGTGAATCCTCAGGTGTTTTGGCTCCTCCCCTTTCGTCGCCCACTGCAGTGTTTCCTGTACTAAAGGAGATCAACCAAGGAGCAGTGAGGCTCTCGGATCACGGAGTGTTATGAAGTTGTTCTGTGTGTGAACAGCCTGACTTGTCCTTTGTGAGTGAGTGATGTCTTTAATCCTCTTTGTTTGTTTTGTAACCAAACACCTGCAGACACAAAGCACAGCTGGATGATTCCCACACGTCGGCTGTTTGTTGGGTCCCGACCCGCTGAGATGAAAGGTTGTTTTGGCCGTGGGGGCGAGGCGGGTGGAGCAGGGTGGGGTTCGCACCTGTGACACCTGCCCCCTTTTCACCCAGCGAGGAAAACAACCTCTGCAGGAACAAGGGCTGGGTCCAAGCTGGATATTTGGTGAGTGCACGGAAAAACACGTTTACGCTGTTTATACTTTTGACCCCTCAAGGTCACAGAGTTAATTTGACTCCGCCCCCAGCTGCTCTTTAGAGCCCCTCGGTTTTCCTTCGACTCCCAAACGAGCAATCGGCCTGCGCGGATTAGGGCCGTAAATCACACGGCCGAGATCTTTATGTGAATCTTTCCTTCTTTTTTTTTTTTAATCTCTTCAAATCTCCCATCAGCCCTCCTCAGTGCCCCGCCCCCCTCCCAATCCTCCGCCCCGCCCCGCCCCCTCAGCACCTCCTGCACATTATGCATGGACAGTATGTGGTGGTGATGCTGCTGCTGCTGCCTGTCAGCACATTCTGCTGCTGTGAGACCACATCACAGCCATTCAGCTGCCTCCAGGCAGGGTGAACTTCAGATGGGAGATAGTGTGAATTAGCAGGAGGAGGAGGAGGAGGAGGAAGAGGAGGAGAGGAAGAGGAGGAAGGATATTTGGTTTGGCCTCGACATAAAGAGGCAAATCTCTGCAGAAAGTGGAAAAGAGTTTATATACGATTACTGCAGACTGCTCTTCTTAAATCCTTATTATTTGGTGAGGATGGGGGGCGGGGGGGGCGGGGTAGAAGGATGAGGTGGTGGTGCAGAGCGTGTGTGCAGAGTGAGTGTGCAGGGTGTGTGTGTGTGTGTGAGTGTGTGTGTGTGAGTGTGTGTGTGTGTGTCTGTGTGTGTGTGTGTGTGTGCGTGCGCGCGTGCGTGTGTGTGTGTGTGTGTGTGTGTGCGTGCGGGTGTGCGTGTGTGTGAGCGTGTGTGTGTGTGTGTGCGTTCGTTCAGCAGCCGGAGCTCTCGACGGCACTGAGAGCCCTGACGTCAATGCAGCTGCCTCCCAGGACTGTGTCATTTATAATGAAAGGAGTCAAGCAAAGCCCGCCCCCCCCCCCCCCCCCCACCTCCTCTCAACACACACACACACACAGGTCAGATGCTCTCAGGGTGACAAATGACAAACATCAGTCATGGAGAGAAGAAGAAGCAGAAGAGACATCGCTTGTCCCACACTCCTTAAGTCACCTTCACCCCCTCCCATCCTGCATGAGAGATGATTCTCCAAGCCGTGTGTGTGTGTGTGTGTGTGTGCGTGCGTGTGCGTGTGTGGGTGTGCACGTGTGACCTTTTGGCTTGGCAGCAACACTGAGCCCCCAGTCTGCAGGACCTGATGTTTCTCCTTTTTCCAGGCACGACATGGTGAACTGGGATTTCTGACTGTCCATCTGCTGGCCTGTGTGTGTGTGTGTGTGTGTGTGTGTGTGTGTGTGTGTGTGTGTGTGTG
>JAFBJT010111612.1:30731-42794 GCA_016785325.1 Chascanopsetta lugubris
GTCACCAGCGCTGAGATGCTGCATATAAAGTGTAACGAGTCTCCAAACCCTCCTCCTCCTCTCTGCTGCGTTTTCCACAACGTCCTTCACCTCCGTCATGGACTTTTTTATTTATTTATTTATTTTTTTAAAGGTGCAGTGTGTAAGATTTAGGTCACTTATTACAAAACAATTCTGACATTTGGAGGAATTTCGAATCATCTCAGTGTCTGTATGTTCTTCCATCGTCCTTTCATGAGCCCACTCATGTAACTTTACACAAAGAGTGCGTCCTCTCCATGGGGGCGGCCATGTTTTTTGTGTGTTTTTTGTTTTGTTTTTGGACCCGCTAAGCCTCCACAGATCTGGATGGTGGTGGCGTTGGGCCATGTTGTGCAGTGAAGGGGTTCGGTCAGACGACCCTTCGTCTTCCTCCTCGTGGTTCTTTGATGAAGCAGTTTGAAGAACACGAGCTTGAGTGGAACTCTTCTGCTTCCTCTCTGCCGCTTTTCGGAACTTTCCCTGGATCCATTTTCCTACACCTGTGAATAATCAGAGCAGATCACGGACAGGGAGTGATTTGAATCGAAAAACAAAGCGGCTTTACCTCAGATGTGGAAAGTCCCAACCAACCTGTGGACACTTCGCAGAACGTCCAGACACTTCCAGATCCTACAGATGTGGAATAACTTGTTCTCCTCGAGGACGTTTCCAGATATGTTAAGATCATTCAGCTGCTGTTTTGCTGATGGAACCATGATCCACGTCCTCCTTGATCCCCGTTCTTTAACAGTCGGCATCTCGACGGTGTTGTTTTTGTACGTTCCTCCCCTGATAACAACCTCAGATGCTCTGGATCTGAAGGAGCTGACTCAGATCTCTGCATTCCTTTGAAGTTTACGGAGATGGAACACGTAAACATTCTTAAAAGTCAGATGATGTGATTGTCAATGCAACAAAAACGTTGGAAATCAATAACTGGGGCTCTGACGGCTCATTGGACTCTTAGAATAGTTGGCAGCTGATTTGGTCATTGATTAATCAGGTGTGTTTAAAGAGCTTGTGTCTCTTGAAGTGGATTCTTTGAAAGTGCCGGTTTTTAAACGCAGCGCTGGAGATGAACACATTTAAATGTACAGTTTGTTCTTCCAATGAATCAACGAATGAACCCAACCTCATTTATTTTGAAAATCCAGTCGAGCTCCTCGTGCCAACCAGCGGACGACTCGGCTCTCTGCTTCTCAGAGTGTGGGAATCTCATGTGCCTCTTGTTTGTTTCCCTGAGCTCAGGTTTGAGCTCTGACTGTAAAAAGATTAAGAGTTAAATCTTTACATTGTTCAGATTTAACACACACACACACACACACACACACACACACACACACACACAGGGAGAGCATTCCTCGGTCTCTCGCCGTGTTTCCCATAAACACATAAGCAGATCTGGTGGAGGCCCCCCGGTCCGGCGTTGGTTGGTACATCAGGCTCAGTGGCGGTGGGGCCCCTCGGGGGGCCACATCATCACCATCAGGCCCCCGGGGGGAGGGGCGGGTGGGGGAGGGGGTGTCGGGGGTGGGGGGTGTCACTCTGACCCCCTCCGTAGACACACACACACACATGGCTGAGGTCTGTCAATTAACACCTCGGTGAGATGAGCCTTCTGTCCACGGGATCAAAGCCCCGGGCCCCCGCCGCTCACATGTGTCACCCTCGGCCCGAGCTCCGCCCCTCCCTCCCTCACCCCCTCACCCCCCCCGCCCCTGTGATTACGACTCCCATCCCTCTGCTGTTTGTTTAGAGGAAACGACTTCCACTCCACTGCGCCGTCTGAGCGCGTCGCGCATCAACTCCCCGCCTGGCTTTTTCTTCCGGCCCCACAGACTCTGAGCTGCGCCGCTGTTTCTCTCTCCCTCCTGTAATTTTAGCTCGCCGAGGTGCTGAGTTGTAATTTTCGGTAATTTTTTTATTTTTTTTTGGTGGAACATCTGCGTCCCCCCCGTTTCTGCCTCGCTCGCATCTTTGACGTCTAAAAATACCGTTTTGTCTTTTTTTTTTTTTACTTTGGAAAGCTGGATTTTCTGCACTTTTGCACTTTTTTTTTTTACGATCCCAGCCAGTCGGGCTGCTGTGTGAGCGCCGAGTCTGCGGCGGTGGAGGGAGTTGTTGCAGCTGCTCAGGTTCGAAAACCTCCCATGAGCCTCGGCGGCCGCCCTGTTATTACAAGATCAAATCACTTTATATAGCAAATCCACCGCAACGAAACAATTAGCGCAACGCTGAGACGAGCAAACGTCACCGAGAGCTGCAATAAACATCATTCGGTGAAAGTGTTAAAGGTGCAGTGTGTACGATTTGGTGCCGCCTGGAACCTCGGGGAGACTTCTGACGTCATTAAAACTCAAAAAGGTTTAGTGTGTCCACTTTGGACTACTGTAAAAAAAAAAAAAACCAAACATGGCGGCCCCCATTGAGAGGAGCCATTCCTCATATACATATACATTAATGGGCTCATTTAAGGGGAATGACAGGGTTTACATTTCTCAGTGTTTCAGAACTAATTCAAGTGATCAATTAAGTTTATCTATAGGAACCAAGATTGAGACCTCCCCAGCTTCTCCTCCACTCTCATGCCCCTCTGAACCCCAAATTAGCCCCAGTGAGAGGAAGCTATTGTCTCCCTGATAACCTCTTACTGCCCTCAGGGCCCCGAGGAGCCCATCAGGGGCAAATACCGAAGCTTGTGTTTCAGCTGGTGCATCACTTCATCATCACAGTGGAATTAGAAAGAGACAAATTATGAGATTCCAACCTCGCTCTCACATTACCTGTTGGAATCTGTCCATTAAAGGTGCAGTGTGTAAGATGTTGCTCATTTTTGTCACTTCTTTAAAAAAACAAAACAAAACCAAAAAAACATTACAAAACAATTACACTCATTTATGAATCTATAATCACGCAAATGTTTTATTTTTTTCCATTTCCCTTAAATGAGCCTGTTAATGCAGATTCACATGAGGAGTGGCTCCTCTACGGGGGCCGCCATGTTTTTTCAGTAGTAAAAGTGGACGTACTCAACATCCGTTGAGTTTTAATGACAACTGTCTAAGTCGTCATCTAACACAGGTTCTCCTGCATGTTCACGAAGTGTGAGGTGATGGATACAACACACAACGTCACCTCTAGAGGTCACCAAATCGTACACACTCCACCTTTTTTATTCATATAAAAAAAAAAAAAACAAGATCCTGAGTGAAATGTTCCCTCCCTCTGACCCGGATGGGATTACATCTCTTTGTTGTTGTTTGAGCCGCTCTTAAGAATGGTGAAGACGGTTGGGTGTTGCGTGCGCGGACTTGTTTGAGAGTGGTGTTGTGTTTGGGAGGAGCATTGTGGCGGTGAACATGAATGAGAGGACGAGGTATTTCTCCGTGGCGCTGGGATTAACCTCGGCTAAACCTTGAAGTGTGTTTCACAAAGATGTTTTGTTTCCTGGTATGTTAATCCCTCTCGCTCCTCTCTCCTGCCATCAGACCTCCTCCTCCTCCACCGGGTTATTATGGGCTGCCTATGGCAGATATGAGTAGCAGGAAGTAGAACTTGTTTACCTTTTTTTGTTTGTTTTTTTTGTTTTTTTTAAACGCCTTTCCCATCGCGATGTCCCAAACATCGCGATGTTTAAAAAAATAAAAATTGGAACGTGGCCATTTCTCGTTTGCATTCCTGTTCATTTGATTAGTCGATAGATCGATGAAAACTTTTCATAAACATTGTTGACACAAAGGTAGATGGTTGACACATGTTGCTGGGTGATATATGACCATGATCTCATGCACCGATTAGAGGTAATAGTTGTAAGAGCAGCCGATATCTCCCTCCATCTTCTGGTTCCTTTGATCTTTGTGGGGCCTCAGGCAAAGGTTAGTCACTCAGCATCGGAGTCAGGGGTTAGTTCCGATCACTCGACTGTATTATTGTGGTTCTCGTCACTCTCGTGAGTCTTGTGACGAGATAAATGTCGTTTCAAACCTGTTTCCCCATTGGTCACAAACCCACTAGTGAGCAGTAAATTACTGCTATGGGAGTATTTTAATCCGGAGTCACTTCAAGGTCTAGCAATCCGCCCCGGATCTGATTGATGAGACGTTAACACTTGAGCTAACATGCTAATTTATCTTATGCTAGCATATATATCGTTCTCTGTTTGTGGTGCAACGCCACAACAGGCAGCAACGTTCCATATTTGCACTTCTTTCATTCCTCAAGATGCAGCACTGGCAAGAGGCCAGGGAGCTGCTCCTGATCCAAGGCAGGAAAGGTTTATACGGCAGATTACCACGTTAACATCTGCCAAACCCTAGCTCCATGGTGTTTTCATTGGCACTGGTTCGTTTGGGACATCGCGATGGGAAAGGCGTTCACTGTCAAGTCATGTCATCTTCAACCGATTATCCTGTAATCTGGGTCTCGGGGTGCAACTACCAGCACACACGGGGCAATTGAGGGTATCGATGTCAGGGCCAGTGACACTGCAGGGTCCGAGCGGGAATCCGAGTGGCTCCTCTGACCACTGAGCCTTTTGGTCATTGGTTCATTAAGGTTCAAGAAATCCCTTATATCACTGCGAGTGTCCAGACTTCAGTTTATTCTTTCTGTTCAAAAGAGGATTGTCTGGAGCAATTTGAAAGTCAATATTTTGCTACTATTTTGCTACAGTTGGTCTCAGATTAAGGGGGCTCAATGTCAACCTTTTGCTTGTCTTCGTGTTTTGGCGTTTCCTCGTCTCTGCTGGACTGAGTGGTTTGATCCTGCGAGTTGAATTAATTACACATCAAAAAGAACCCTGAAGTAAAAGCACGTACCGTGCCTGACTTGGCTTGCTGGGAATGATTGTTTTGGTATTCGACCACGATGGGATGAGCGCCAGCAAAAACAGAACACGATGAGTCAGCAAACCACAATTACTGTCACCGCCCCACCAACCCCCCCCGCCTCCTCCAGAGGAACGCAGATTAGCTTCTTTTTTTATCGCACAGAGGAAGATTCCACAGATGAGAGATGTTCTTGTGAGCTGAACTTCCTTTCGAAGGAAAGGATTTTCTTTAATGGTCAATTCTGCACCAGCACTTTTACCGCATTGAGCCCAGTCGGGCTCTGGTATCCACGAGGAACCCATATCGGCTCAATCAAAGATGGCTGCAAAGGGAGTTGCGAGGGTAGTTCAAAAAGCTTTCGGTCTTACCGGTCCCATCTCGTCAGTGGTCACTCATTTTGGCCGTCCTGACTATGGGTCACTTATGGTGCTCCCCCTGGACCTACTTGAAATCAGCCACCAGCTTCTTTACTTTTGACCAGCAGGGGCCAGCAGTCCTCACTGAGGGTGCTGACCCTCTCTTTGTGGAGTTCCTTTAGCTCGATTGATCATGAAAATGAAACCCCAACCAAACTTGCCCCTTTTATCATCTGAGGCATTTGCTAAGGATTGAACCAGCAGTTCCTCTGTTGCGACTGGTCCTTCTTTCCCAATTGCTAGACCAGTGGCTCTGGACTGGTCTGACCCACCATCACCCCTTAATGACGGGCCGCGACCCAAATCGAGAAACCGTCCGTGACGTCCCTTGTTGCCATCTCGCTGAATCCTAACTCCTCCTCCTGGTTCCCGGTTTATTAAAAAACGGGCAAAGAGGCGGAGCAAATACGGAGCTGTGGGTCGGCTCGTGGTGCCGTCACCTCATCCGGCTCGGGTGTCGGTCAAGAGACCACGCCCCTAAATCGGCATACTTTCAAACATCGTAAAATAAAGATAAACGAGTTAGAAAAAAATTCACCCTCCGTACAGTCGTCACGGTAACACATGAGACTGATTGAGAGCAAAACCAAAGTTTGTGCCGGACTTCAAACATGTTTCATTCACCTCTGAACTTGATCATTTTAACACGGGAGTCTATGGGGATTGGCCCCCAGTGGCCAACCCATGAACTCCCTATTGTCCCTCATCCGTCAGCAGTGGAGGTTTTCCCCCTCGCTCGCAACCCACCAGTTACGAATCGCTGCACTAGACAAACTGCAGCTCTTGCCGTTTGGTCTGTATCAATCTTGGCGCACAGGAAGTGGCGGCCGAGCGATAAGCGATCAACAAAACACGGAGATCCTTCACATTCCAGACATCCACAGCCTTCGCCTCTGCCAGAGGGAAGCGAGTGTCTGTGGAAGCGGCTCGACCTCGGCTCGTCATTATCCCACTCAGCCCCGCTAATGGGGGGCCAGTCGTCTGAGACCAAGTGGAGAGCCACCTCCTCTTTCCCTCGAAGGAGGATGATGGAGGTGCAAAGTGAACGGGAGGCCGAAGTGATACGGTGATAATCCCTCCACTATGCAGGCGTGCGCCGACTTCGCCTGCCGAGCGGAAGCGCTCCACCAGGAGGCGATCTGGTTCAACTTAACCTGAAGAAAGTGCACATTTGACCAAACACTCCTCGTTCAGTGGCCAACTTTATATCTTTATACGTCTAAAGAAGAATACAAAGGAAATGAATAGGTGACATATCTGATGGTAAAGTGAAGCCAAAAATCTCTTGGGTCGAGTCCAGGTGACGGGTTGCAGTTAAGGGGATTGTCTCCTCCGTGTAAGTGGAGAGGACACTGACCTGACTACAATGTGGGGAGTGCATATAAAATGACGTTTTTTGCGACGGTACTTATTTAGTATGTAGCTCTTGGATTCTCGGGCAAGGAAGCAAAGATGAGTCGGCCATCTTTGTTTACAGCGCAACACTCGCAGTAAAGGCCCCAGTGTGTCGGATCGATGTGATCTTTGACCAGAAGCTTGTTGTTGAAGTACGTCGGTCATGACTTTGCCAACATTAGCGCGTCGGCCCCGGCTGCCATTGGTTGCCGAACGCCCCTCGTTTTGAGCCCTACGTGAACATGATATTAGCCGGAGTGTGCCTTTAATGACGGGTGGCGCCCACATTGTCCGGCTCGTGAGGGAGGGAGCTGCTGAATGTGTCTGTGGATCCGTGGATGCCAGTGTTTACGGCTGAGAGGAGCCCGGACCCTCGGCCCACTGCTCATGTTGCAGCCTCACTCGCAGGCTGGTATTGTCGGGTTACAGCGTGTGTGTGTGCGTGTGCGTGTGTGTGTGTGTGTGTGTGTGGTTGAGCAGCCGTGTTGTGATTGGTCGGTGCTCAGCCGTGTGAGACACCGCTGGGTGACGTCTCCATGTTAATCCCACATTTCTCTCTGGTTGTACTGGGTGATGTGTGTGTGTGTGTGTGTGTGTGTCGGGGACATGCAGCCACATGAGAACTCGCACCACATGAGGAAGGTGAGTGTGGAGCATGTTTTTGAGTTCATTTAAAGGTGCAGTGTGTAAGATATCGGTCATTTTTGTCACTTCGAGAGATATTCAAAAACAATTGCATCCTGACATTTTCATGAACTTATAAATTAAAGTATTAAAAATTTTTTTTTTTTTTTAATGAGCCCATTAATGTATATTTACATGAGGAGTGGGTCCTCTCTACGGGGGCCGCCATGTTTTTACAGTAGCCCAGAGTGGAGTTTTAACGACGACTGAAGTCGACCACAGCTTCTCCTGCACGTTCAGAAGAGTGAGGGTGAGGTGACGGATACAACATGACACTTCACCACTAGAGGTCACCACATCTGACACACTGCACCTTTAAACTACACTAATTCAACCTGCGTGTACCAACATCTTTTTTTGTGTACATCATTTTCTAGCTCAGAACGTCCAGGGGACAATCGCTGAAAATGTAAATATCTCGAATTGATACTTGCTGTCGCCGAGCAGCAGCTCTATGCAAAATATGGAAATGTGCGAAATACGGAAATATGGATTGGATTTGTTTACCAAGTCATTGTTGCTGACTTGGCAAAGAACGACGCCCCTCTGCTCCGAAGGAAGCGGGATTCAAATCGCCTCACGAAAACATTGATCTCAGTCGGATCAGCCAGTCTTCCGATCGGTTCTTTGATGACCTCGTGATACTTCGTCGTGATTCTGACCCGTTTGTGTGGAACTGAAGTGATGCAGGTTGAATTCTGCTCTTGCTTATGCAGATTACATCTACTCAGGAAATGGAGGCTGCTTCCAGAACTCAGGGAAATGTTCTTGTATTCAAGTTGGGAAGAACATGGATATATACTGTGTGTGTGTGTGTGTGTGTGTATATTTTTACACTGTGTGTGTGATGGTGGTCCAGGTAAATAACCGGGGGGGGGGGGGGGGGGATGTTTGGGACTGGAGGTTGAATTGATAAAGGAAATGGATGTTTGTTCTGGACTCGGTCTCTCCGGCATGTTATCGCTGTTTTCAGCTTTGTTGAACGTTCCGCGTTTGGACAGAACATTCGGGCGGGAATGAGGAACGTACAGACGTATTGATACTGTACAATCAAAAGTACAAAGATAAGAAAAGTCACAATAACGTTCCACACTGACTCCTCTCACGGGAAAAACACAACGGGACTGAAAACAAGCAAATATCTGTACAGATGTTTATGTTGTCTGGACATGATGTTGCTGGAATCAGCAAAAAAAAAAAAGGCTAACATTAGCTAGCATGCTAACACCTCTGCTTCCCTTGTGTGGAAGTCGGAAGTGTTTTTCGGGCCTCAGTCGACACGTTGTATAATATAAAACTAGTGGGTGAATAGCCCATTGTAGCATTAGCGTTTAGTCGCTTCACCCGGACCTTTAATGACTCCACAGCCCCTAGAGGACGAGCTACGTCATTACACCGTATTCTGGGCAGGTGACGATGACCTCGTGCCACAGAGACCTCGTTAGTAAATAGCCTAATGTTAGCTATTTATTTTCACGGTTGCATCTACGCCTCGAAATCCCAGTTTCACTAATCTCATTTCAAACAACCGTCTGAAATTCAATGTAAAAATCCCTTTTGTCCTTTTGCCCCCGAGGGAAGCAGTGGGATAAGAACTTCCAGGTTGACCTGTGAGGGTGTGGTTCTGGTTCTGGTTTTGTCTGCAGGTGTTGGTGGTGGTGTTGGAAGGCGGGGGGAGGGGGGGGGGGTCTTCACATTCCCAGTGAAGATCCAGTCTCTGACCTCACGGCTGCTGGAGGATTTGTTTCTGCTCAGACCAGATTCACTCATGAGGCCGGGTCATAATCCAGATGATGTCACATGAAGATAAATGGATTTAAAGGATGATTGTTAAAAAATGTATTGATCAGGGAAGGTTGGACTTCTCCACAGCACTGATGAGTTTTTCCCGTTTTGAGATTTGGCTTTTGGCTCTTTGACTTTAAGGAGGCGAGTTATGGAAACTTGAATCTAACCGAAGTCTTGATTGTTGTTAACCTCTTATTATTGTTATTCTTCTTATTATTTTGAGTTATGCCTGACTTTGTGCTGTGATGCACTTTGAATTGAACACCCTTCTGAACATTTTGATATTTTGACATAGAAGTGACACTGCACTTTTAAAGATACAAGATCGCTTGTAGACCCGTGTGTGTGTGTGTGTGTGTGTTGGGGGGGGGGGGGGTTATTGTGTTGTTGTTGTGTACGTTAAAACACCATGAAATGAAACTATTTGAAAATCTGTCATCTCACGCTGCGGAACCTCCGTGTGGAAACTTCTACATCTCCACGTGTGTGTGTGTGTGTGTGAGCAGCTGGATTATTTCCGTCAGGTAAAAACGGTAAAACTCCGGAGTGGCTCTGAAATCGGAAGCAGACCTGGTGTTTTTTTATTTTCTTGCAGTGAAAAAAAAAAAAAAAAGTCTCCTGCCCTTTGATGGAGTGAACAAACATCTTCCCGCAGCAGCAGTTTGTGGGTAAACTGTTAAAGTGCAGCGGTAAATGATTTCCTCTGGCGCTGGTCCAGCGGGCCTTTGTTTACAGAGGAGACCCGACTCCCCGGTGACACCACTGATCTTATCTCTGCCGGGCCCGAAGCCTCGGCGCAGCACCCGGTCCTGCCCTCACCACACGGGCGGCTTTTTATACGACGCGAGGCTGCATTCGTGGGCTGTAATTCAACATCCCATAATGATTACAGGGCCCGAATCAGCACGTGCACACACGATGTTTGCTGGCCGGTGGCGGCGAAGAGTTCTGACTGTTGTGTTTGACTCTAATCCTCGGCGCCGTGCGGCGCGGGAGTCTCGCTACGTGACAATGGCGCCGCTCCCTCTCAGGTTACTGTTTCCACAGAGTGAGGGAGGGGGTTGCCGTGGCAACGCTGTCAACGGGTTCCCTGACCTATCCCGTGCTCCGCCTTTGAGGGCCGACCGGTGCCTGTGACTTTGAGATATATTTGCTGCTCTGACTTTAGGGCTGTGAGTTTAATGTCGTTTCCTTAAAGGGCCAGTGCGTAAAGTTCACGCTCGCCCTCCTGAACATGCAGGAGAACCTGCGGTCGACTTCAGCTGTCGTTAAAACCCAAAGGATGTTTAGTGCGTTCACGTTTACTGCTGTAAAAACATGGCCGCCCCCGTAGAGAGGAGCCGCCCCTCGTGTAAATATACATTAAAGGGCTCAATTGAGGGTAAATGACTGGAAATAATTAATGCTAGCATTGAATTGTTTTGTAATATTTCCAGAAATGGATCCAAATCTTACACACTGCACCTTTAAGTGATGAAGTGCTGATAAGATTATCCTCATGATTATTTCATTTTCCAGGTCTGCCGATAGAAATGTCCAAGGATGCCCATGAAATTCGACACACTGCACCTTTAAACAGGATCAAACGCGTCGGTGCTGGTTCACTCGACATTATTGATGAAGTTCATTCAACCCTCCGTCCTCCCTCCTCTCGCTGTTTTGCATATTCACGGACATCTGCCACCCGACGGCCCCCGAGCGCAAATCCTCCAAACGGCTGAGCTGAAACCAAAATAAAGGCGGAGCACGAGTCGGGTCAATATTTGTCCACGACCAGCGCCGTCTGGATGGCGGCTCGTCCTCTGTCTCCGAGGCCGGGCCGTGTTTACACGCTCAGAACCTGCCGGCAGCTGCAGGGCGGTGGAGGAGGAGGTGGAGGTGGAGGTGGAGGTGGAGAAATGGGTCATGGAAGAGGATT
This sequence comes from Chascanopsetta lugubris, assembly GCA_016785325.1. Lineage (NCBI taxonomy): Eukaryota > Metazoa > Chordata > Actinopteri > Pleuronectiformes > Bothidae > Chascanopsetta > Chascanopsetta lugubris. The sequence continues at coordinate 41,783 of JAFBJT010111612.1, forward strand.
TGTATGTTTGTTGAATCTTCATTAAACAGGAGGATTCCCAGTGAGATTCAGAAGCTCTTTTTCCAGGGAGTAAACAGAAAACACGCACAGCTACACATCACACGGTGACAGCGCAAAGAAAAGGTCGTTTGGAATCAAAAGAAACGATAAAGGAACAAAATGTACAAGTGAATTATAAAACAAAACAAGTGCATGTGGAGGAGCCTCAAGAATCGTACCTTTGTTTTCAAAGCAGAAACGACAACGATTGTGTTTCCAGCTCTCAGTTAAACGCACGTCGGACCCACAGACGGTTGATAAAGACGGACGTGGCGTCACCCGTTGGTTTCAGCCGAGTGGTTTTGTGGCAAACTGTGGGCGGAGTCCCTCGTCGGCCATCTTTGCCGAATCCTAACTCCTCCCCCTGGTTCCCGGTTCATTCAAAAAAACGGGCAAAGAGGCGGAGGAGCGCGCACACGGAGCCGTGGGTCGGCTCGTGGCGCCGTCACCTTGTACCTAACGGGTCGGTCAAGAGACCACGCCCCTTAATATGCGCAATTTCAAACGTTGATAAAATAGAAATAAGCAAGTTTAGAAAAAAATGCACCTCCTGTCCAGTCGTCACGGCAACATGAGACTGATCGAGACCCAAACCCACGTTTGTACCAGACTTTAAACATGTTTCATTCTCCTCTGATCAGTTGAACATGGGAGTCGATGGGGGTTTGCTCCCTGTTGGACTCGGCCCCCAGTGGTCACCCTGTGAACTGCACGTTTTTTCACTGCCTATTATCCCTCTGCATCCCTCTGCATCCGTCTGCACCGGAGGTCCCGGGCTCTGAACCTGTCCGTCCCCGGCTCTGAACCCGTTCGTCCATCCCCGGCTCTGAACCCGTCCGTCCGTCCCCGGTTCTGAACCCGTTCGTCTGTCCCCGGCTCTGAACCCGTCCGTCCGTCCCCGGCTCTGAACCCGTCCGTCTGTCCCCGGCTCTGAACCCGTCCGTCCGTCCCCGGCTCTGCCCCCGTCCGGCCG
>JAFBJT010111613.1:7194-22336 GCA_016785325.1 Chascanopsetta lugubris
TCTCTCTCTCTCTCTCTCTCTCTCTCTCTCTCTCTCTCTCTCTCTCTCTCTCTCTCTCTCTCTCTCTCTCTCCCCTCGGCATATGTTGTGTGTGGTTGGCTGTGCGCCACATGCCGATCCGATGCCCTCGGCACTGTTGGGGCTCCGTGCCACCTGTGCCACTCTCTCCCATAGCAGCCCCCCAGCTCCCAAAACACACACACACACACACACACACACACACACAACACACACACACACACACACACACACACACACACACACACACACACACACACACACACACACACACACACTATCTGTCAGTGTGCACCTGTGTCTGTGGGAGAGAGATTCAGACAGGAGGAACACAGACACCACATTGTCCTCTCTGTGAGGTCAGTGGCCTCTGATGCATTATTTTGACAGTGTTGTCTTTAAAGAGCTCAGATGGGCCTGTTCAATGAAACGCTTCCACTCTGTGATCAGTTGACGCCGGCATGGATGGTTTTTAATTTTTTTTTTTTTTTAAGTTTTAAAAAGTCTTTTCTCTAAAATATGAAACATTAGTGAATATACCCAGGATGAAGCATTCTTGATGGCTAAAACAACAACAACAACACCAGTGAGTTCAGTGTTGGCGCAATGACACTGTTGCCATGGTAACCTGCCTCATTACCTCTTCTTCATTTCCAATTAGGAGAAGTTCCTTCCCCTTGCCGACTGATCTGTGCCGTGTCTTGTACAATGACATGAAAAAAAATAAAAATAAAATAATAATAAATATATATATATATATATATATATATATATGTTTCACTGCAAACTTCCATGGCTTTCATATGCTAATCGTTGGAGTGAAGATGTGTAAAAGAATGGCATCACTATAAAAAGAGGAAATTAGCACAGCCACCAAAGTGTAATGTCATTTGACTTGGGGGTGACAGCTGGAAAAACACAATTACATCAATGAAAACACCTGTATGTTACAATGCTGGAGGGAATAGTGTGAAAATTACACACGATTTTCGCTGAGTCTAACACCAAATGTACAATAATAACAACGGCCATTTCTGTGGAGCTGCTGCAAGGATCAGGTCCAGTGGATTCTGTATAAAGGAGGCCTGGTGCCACGGAGATACGGGGAGAAGGTATAGAAAATGTAGGTTGATGCCGATAATAAAGGTCAACCCACTTTAACTTGAGGCCTTTTGAGATGGAAATGAATTGGGTGACAACGTTATACTTTGAGATCAGCTGTGGTTTGGGTTTTGTTCGACATTCCTTCTGCCAGAATGTTTTTTTTCCCCCCGTTTTACTGTTAAAAAGCTCATACAACTTTTTTTTTGTTTTTTTAACAGTGTATCCATCTGCCACCATGAAGACACCTTCTAGTCAATGGCAGCTTAGCTCTTCACACACTTTGCCAACACAAGTCTTTGGAGGGATAATTCCGATAGTCTGCAGATTTCACATTCTCCATTCAGGCGGTAAGAATACTGCAACTACAGTGAATCTCAGCCCCGTGTGTGTGTGTGTGTGTGTGTGTGTGTGTGTGTGTGTGTGTGTGTTTGCGTGCATGTGTAGCCACATGATTAGCAGGGAACGCGTGCTTGTCGTTTACATGAGGGATAAACCCAGCAATGCTCACACACTCGCTCCTGCCGTTTTCTAATATCTGTGCCTCATCACTTCTGTTACCAGACAGTGTTTGTGTTTTCTTCCCCCTAAGATCACAAATTCCACCCAGAATAGAATTTGCCACATTTAAGAGCAGGGGTGTGTGAGTGTGTGTGTGTGTGTGAGTGTGTGTGTGTGTGTGTGTGTGTGGGGGGGGGGGGGGGGGGTGTTATGAGCAGCAGCATGCAGACGCACAGTTTCTGGGCGGATTGTCCCTTTAGTTTGCATCGTCAGTCCAGATGTGCTGCCAACAGCACAGTGATTGAGTACAGTCAGATTATCAAGGATTTAGCACAAGCACATGCACACACATGCAGACACATACACACAGTGAAATGCAGACACACACACACACACACACACACACACACACACACACACTGCCTTATATTGGCATTTGACAGAATATGGCTGAGTAATGTTTAACTGGAGATTGTGTGTGGTCCAGGTCTTACGCACATTATAGGGACTTTAAATCAGGGCCTTTATAATCTACTCAGGCACTATACAGTCAGCTATTCGTCCACTCACACTCACACACACACACAGTCATACATGTGTACCACTATCTCAGTGTCAATCATACAGCCACCGTACACGATGTGGGTTCTTGCCCAAGGACACGCCCGCCTGCAAAATACTGCACATTTAGGTTGAATTCTCGGACAATCTGCAGCAGCACTTCCTGAGCAACTTCCTCGTGGAGATGGAATTGATTAAAGATTATAAAGCCTTTGCTCCGCCCACAGATTAAACGCTGCATCATGTTTTGAGTGACTGCTCCTCTCGGCTGATTTTGCAGCTCCCATCTGTGAGGGGGGTTTACTCTCCCACCGGTCATCCTACCTGCTTCCTCAAACACACAATCACAAATACACATCATAATCCCACCGAATTACCACCAACTTCGTATTTACTGACTTAGACATAGTCATGTGAGGAACTGAATGTAGGGAATAGACCATTTGTGTATGTCACAGGTAGGTCTGTCTCTACTTGACATTAAATGGTTGGTATGAGTCCGTTGGGTTGTTGTATTTCCAAACTTTGCCATTGAAGTGCACAGAAAACAGTAGTTCTTACTTTGGAACAGATGAAATGAACGACCTGGTTTGCTTTGTTTATTTTGTTATAGAATCATTATCATGACGCTTCGAAGAGCACAATGAATGACCATACCTTCAAACATTACACCGAATTAGGGAAAGATAAGAATTGATCATGTGACCTGTAGCTGGACTGAAATTCCCAACAAAGTATTTTGACATGAAAATGAGTTCATCCTGAGAGTTCTGAGACGGAGACCAGCTCCACAAAATGTGTCCTGGAGATCAAAGTAATGAGTCCCAGTGCATAAGAAGTGTATTTGACAGCCTCCTTTCATGCCGCGGATCAGGTTTAGGGTTCATCGAGTTTTGTTTTAGTCTCAGTTTTGAGTATTTCTTCAGGAAATCGATAGACATTGGATGATTAATGTAACATGCTCATGCATGGATTTATTGTGCAGCCACAATTTTATCTAGCAGACGCCTGTACTCCGACGCACACCTGAAGGTGGATGGAGAGGCCGGGAATTGAACCCACGGCCTTGCGTATTCAGGGAGCACACTCAACCACTGAGCCACACCCATTTAAAGAGAGACAGATAAAGAGATACAACGGGAGAGCTGCAAACTCCACAGCTGGAGAGAAAAAGAGGAAAAAAGACTGTTATCTGCCTGTTGTTATCTTAGGCCCTCTGCAGACACACACACACACACGCACACACACACACACACGCACACACACACACACATGCACATGTGCAAGATGTATTGGCAGTCAACACGTGCAACAACAACATGCAACAGTAGAGATGGTTCATGTGTTGAGGCTGAAGCTGCCACGCTCTGTGGACGAGCTCATAATCTGCCTCGTCTTCAGAGTCAGACAATGTGAGGAGTTCATCATCATCATCATCATCATCATCATCATCATCATCATCATCATCATCATCATCATCTGTCACACGACAGCTCAGCAAACTGCAAACACTGCTTCACATAAATCCAGGCTAATCCCCAAAATTCTCAGGTCAACTAACACAGCTGACCACCCCCACAACCCACACACACACACACACACACACACACACACACACATAAATTCCCACACAGGTTAGCTATGGCTATAGGCAGGGAGAAGCACACCTGACCCCACTCTGCTGTTTCCCGGGCCCTGCACTGCCAACACCAAAGGTGATTTCCTTACATGCGCTTGACCACACACACACACACACACACACACACACACACACACACACACACACACACTCTCTCTCTCTCTCTCTCTCTCTCTCTCTCTCTCTCTCTCCATCTTATATCCAGTTGGACTGTAACAGCGGGGTTTGGCTGCGGCTGCCACACCTGACTCACTGAGACACACTCAGGTGTCCATGTGATGTCTCAGTTGGCTGTGTGACTCTGTGGAGGGCGCTTGGATCAGCTGTGAGCTGAGGAGACTGAAGGTCGCATGGACACGTGCCAGGAAAACACTGAGCGAGGCCTGAATGTAAATGAGGTTGTTTAGAGGTAAACAAGGTGATAATAGAGAGACACAATGCCAATGGTCAATGTCCCGGTTGGCACTGTTGTTCATTTGACCTATTTAGAGCCAGTTTCTTCTCAGGACACACGAGGGGCTGTTTGTGAAGATGATTCAGATCAGATTCAGCTCAGGGTCAGTTCTTGAGAACACATTGTTTTCATAAGCATTTATAGTACGAACAGAAGCGACATAAAAATGACCTGCTTACCTGATGGGAATAAACAAATGTTAGAGTATCGAGTATAAATATATAGTGTGCACGCTCCATCGAAAATATTATCACCCTGGTTAGTAACAGGATTCATCTTTTCCTGACAGGCAAGGAGTCGCCAAAAAACATTTTGTTGATTTAATTGTATATTCTATGTTATGTTATGTGTATTATTTCAGCTCATCAAAGGCCTACTTTACACAGGAATCAAAACGATCCCTACATTGAATGTAATTCATTAAATTACTACATGGTATAGAAAAATTACATTACAATGCTGATCTGCAACAAATTGTCAAACATTGTGAGACCCTCTTTTGGTCGTTTGGGGATCGTGAGTTATTGTCGAAAATATACTTTGTATTTCATTCACACTAAAGAGAATAGGTTTTTTCCTTTGGTGCAAATATATTTTCAGCAGTTGTTTAAAAGAACACATAAGAAAAAACAACAACATTTGGGTAAAAAAGAAAAGAGCTACCAGATTGATTGCAATTACTGAGAACATGTTGCAAACGCTTTATATTATGAAGAAACACCTAATGTGAGAATTTTGTACAACAACAACAGCAGGCTGCATGTTCAGTGTGATTACAGGGAAGATAGGATCATTACATCCGTCACTTGAAGCATAAATGTAATCAACCCTTCATTAAACTCTGTGGGGGTGAAAGCTTTCAGATATCATGATTTCAAAGGCTGTCAACATGTTGCTCACTTCCCCTTTGTTGAGTCACCAGCTCTGACTTCATATACAGGTCGCATGTTGTTCTACTGAGATCTCATTTCACTGTAATTCTTCTTGCATTTGCCATCATGGACAATTAAGAAGTCAATTTCACCATGTCTGTATGCTATATTTTGAAGAAAAAAAATGTATTGCATCAACTGAATCAACTATTGCTTTGTTGCCCATTTTCAAAATACTGTCCCCAAAGGCCTCTTGTATAAATGACCCCCCCCCCCCCCAACTCCATTGTCATCTCAATCTCACGTATTTGTTGTTATTCTCTATCATACTAACACTGTGTTACTGACAATATTACTAACACAAACATACTCCCATGGAAACACTATCAAAGCAGCAGAGCCTATAGGCAATGTTGTCAATATCTTTGGTCTGGTGATTTATAGAGCAATTTGACAGGTTGAGAGGAAAAACACAAGAGTCATGAATAACAACCCGAGTCTATTAAATGGGATCAATACAAGAGAAAATAACCTGGTTTTACAGTTACACACATTAACATTATCGATGGAAATAAACTCTACAAATGATACATTTCAGATGAATCAATACAGACCAGCACCGGTAAAAACACAATTTCACTCATATCCATGGCAACAAAGTCCCTTTCAGCATTAGCAACACTTTCTCCTTATTACTTTTCAACTACAGACCAGTGTTCATTTTTTGAAGTCCAGTCTCCTATAGAGTAAACAGCCTCATACACGGTCAGACCTGGATTATAAACCAGAGACACTCTTCACAGGAGAATCACAGTGGTTTGATATTCCAGGCTGGTCCGAGCCGATCACCATCTCAAATAATCCAACATCAACATCATTATCAATAATACAAGTGTGAGAGGTTTTCAGAATAAGTGTAATGCTACCGATTGTGATGCATCTTTGATATCGAACAGAGTGAATATTTAAGATTTCACGTCTGAAAATAAGGAGAGAGCAGAGGAGGTGGAGGCATCAACTCCAAAAGGCTCGGTCTCTAAATGAATGGAGCCCTATAGTAAGGACACACACTCCACTGTCCTGCCAGTTCTTATTATCTGTTACTGAACGTTTACTTAGAGTGGGAAGTATTTGTTATAGTTCGAAGGTTTTTACAGTTTTACAGAGAGGGGAGGAAGAACCTCAGGAGGAAACATAGTTTTAAGATCAGAAGCATAAAAGAGAAGCTAAGCATCGGGCGTAGGTTTGGTTTGATATCGTACAATCCTTCATATTGCACAATCCTTTTAAGAACATGAAAGCAAACAATGGAAACCTCCGACACACTTGCACACCGAAAAATTAATTAAAATCAATGTGTTGAATTATAACAGGATTTTCAAACAGCTCGCTCACGACCGTAGATCATCACTGACCTCTGCAGCTCCGTTTCATTTTCCCTTTCGACTATTTCATTTTTCTACCGTTTCCATGTTTTCTTTTTTTTTCTTTTTTTCATCCTCAGTACGCGAGTTCTTGTTTGTAATTATAACGGGTGTTTCTGGCCCCGCAGCACTGTAAAATATGCTTTAATTTTTCTGTGATGAAAAAAAGAATCATCTCTCTTTAAACAAATGTGAAACTGCCACATATACATGAACAAGCCCTCCCACAATTCACAGATGAACACAGCGTCTCCACCGATGACCGGATCACACTGCAACAAATGGGATTCAGGCTCAACATTGGGCCTTTTCAAAATCATCCGTTATTTCGTAACAACGATTCTTAGCCCCGCTGCGTGAGATGGGCGCAGACCAAACCGAGATGACGCGATATTGATCGTAGGAACGCACAATAAACATGCCTCATCGATGGATTCCCTCCACCGTCACAGACTACCTGTCTTATGTTCCACGCGACAACGATTGGTTGGCCCAGAGCGCGCGTGACGTGGTTCCCCCTCACATATCTCACCGCCCTCAGTGCTCGTTACCCCCTCGACATGCCATTCTGTCTGCTCATAGCTGCTTATCTGCGTTTGTGCCCCTCACACACACATTTTTCCCTCTGCCTCTCTCCCTGTGCAACATACCAGGGGAGTCAAAGTATCATAGCAACACCTCGGCTCAGACACACTGCAGCCACAGACACGGTGAACGCACACACACACACACACACACACGAGTTAGCACGGTTCGGCCTGAAACCCTATAACCACTCGACTTTAAATAGCCACACCTCTTACAGCATGTCAGCTGACACTTAACATCACTGCAGCACGACTCGGAGGTTGTTGTCAGAGCTGCGCTGACCTCTGGGAGAGGTCTGGGCAGATGGATTGTCACCGTGATGGTAATGATAATGCACTTTATTTGTAACGCGTGTGTGTGATTTGAGCTGTAACAGACACTGGTTTCCACGGTAACGCGGTCTCTGTGTTACGTGGTGGTGGTGTTGTTGTTAAGCGACCGCTCGGGTCAGTGGGAGTGGACACAGGCCCTGGTCAATTCAATCTGAAGCTCTCATCACACTGGATCTCTCAGCAATGCCAATGGGCAATTTTTGCACATGAGGTTAAAGTTGATGGCTGAAAGTCAGAAGTTGTCTCGTCACATATTCGGTTGAGCAAAAATTATCTTCACAAAAGGAAAATGATATTTGAAGCATGAAAATGATTGTTTGAATTAAAAAGCTGATGTTTGGGTATTAATGACCTGCACTGCAGTCTCATGAGTTCCTCATCACCTCAACAGAAGATGGCACAATGTCATATGATGCTCCTAACAGGCTGTGAGTTACTTTTTAAAGGTGCAGTGTGTAAGATCCAGAAACATTACAAAACAATTACACAATGAAATGTGCATGAACTTATAATCATCCGAATGTTACATTTTTCAACTATTACCCTCAAATGAGCCCATTAATGTATAATAACATGAGGACCGGGTCCTCTCTACGGGGGCCGCCATGTTTTCACAGTAGCCCAGAGTGGACATACCAAACACTATTTGAGTTTTAGTCACAACTGAATTCCACCATCATTTCTCAGGTTGCGTTGCACAAACCAATCTTTGCGAACTGCCTCCCGTCTTTCTTATCCATTTCGCCTTTGTGGCAAATTCCATGTGTTGAGCTGCTGGTATTTATATAACAACATAAACAGCAAGTCACTGATTTGTACGGACTGCTGGAGTGCGCGGATGCTCGTAGGTGATTGGCTGTTGCAGTGCGTCAGTGGGTGACATTGCATTGCGACACGGTAAAGGTAGAATGAGGATTCGACTGCTCTCTGGTCGCCGCGAGCAGCTTCGCTCCCGCTGAGCCGCTGCATCGTGTCGGAGACGCACGAGGAGGCCGTGTTTGGTCACATGGTCCTTCTGCCCGTCGCCACCCGGCGGAACTGAACGCACGGTTTGCGTTTAACCTTGGTCTCAATATCACTCTCCAGCCTCATGCTTCTCCTCTGCAACCCCCCCCCCCCACACACACACCACCACCACGCTCCCCGAGCCCACCAGACCATCACACCACCACCACCAGCCCCCCAGCCTCAGTTGGTGTGTTTGAGCTTCTCAGCAGGGGGCCTGGAGTTTTCAGAGATACGTGGGGGTGGTGTGGGTATTTGTGTAAGAGTGTGTGTGTGTGTGTGTGTGAAAGAGTGTGTGTGTGTGTGTGTGTGCGTGCGTGTGTGCACACACTTGTTTGAAAGTATGTGTGTGCAGCCTCTCGGCCTCTCCCTGGATGTGCTAATGCGATAATTGAGAATTCCAAGTTCAACCATTCTAGGATTCCTTTAGCAGTTCTGCCTGCAAGTGTCACAAATGCACATGGGATAACACACATTTATACATGCATGCAAGCACACACACACACACGCACGCGCACACGCACACACCACACAGCTCGTTTGTCTTAGAATAGCTTCTTCACATCCTGATGACACACTTCAGCCCAAGCCTCGTCGAATCGTCAGCAATCAGACGTGCTGAGACAAATCTGCAGTCACATCATTCAGTATTTGGACATGTTTTCTGTTTCTGTGGTAGTTTAAAGGTGCAGTGTGTAAGACATTGGTCAGTTTTGATCAATTCCTAAATAGAGGAAGTAACAAAACAATTCTGTGCACATATTTGTACTAATGCATTGTCATCTCAATGTATGACTCGCTCAAATCGAGCCCTTCTATGTATATTTACATCAGCAGCGGGTCCTCACCATGGGGGCCGCCATGTTTTTACAATAGCTCAGTGTGGACGTCCTAAACATCTTTTGAGCTTCAATGACTTCAACAGTAGGTGACCAAAGCTTACACACTGCACCTTTAAACCTAAGAGGGGAGTGCTGGTAAATGTTTCAGGAATCACACTCCATCCAAAGTAATAACGAATGAGTAAATGTGTACTCCTGATCCGTTATTAAGTTCCTCGTTATGTAACGTAATTATGAAGCCGCGGAAAAACAGAGCAGAGATGCGAGAGGCGGAGCCCGACGGAGAAAGTGTGCAGGATGTTGCTGGCCCGCAAATAGAACACAGTGTGCTCCGCGCGCCGTCTCGCTGCCGGAGGATGGAGCCGAGAGACGTCTCCACCAGAATCCCTTTAAAGGAGCCACCAGGGCGCCCGGGGACCGGCGAGCGCGATCCGGAGAGGGGCGGGCGTCCTCGCGCCCCGGGTCAGAGGAGCGCTGAACCACCGAGATGCTGCCTTCAGGAGCCAGCGGGTCATCGCTGCGATGTGAGGCTCCAGGCGAACACATCACAGACAAACCAGAAAGGCACTCTCTGGCTTTCAATATTGATCACTTCTCTCTCTCTCTCTCTCTCTCACACACACACACAGACACACACACACACACACCCACATGTCAGGGAAATCAATGAGCAGACACATTTACACTGGCGGTGAACCAAGTAATTCTACTGGTGTTTGTGTTTTTGGAGTTTGCAGCGTGTATCTGCATGAGTAAGAAACAAGAGGAGAGAGAGAGAGAGAGAGAAAGAGAGTTGAAAAGTTGAATCCGGGAAGTTCAGAGATTTTGAACAAACGATTGATGGTGGTGCGGGTGTGGTGGTGGGGCGGGGATTGGGTGGGGTGGCTGGGGGTGAGGGGAGGGGAGGGGGTGCGCGGAGAGGAGGAGCGGAGGCGTTGACGAGGCGTTGTCGGAAGGAGAAGAGAGGAGGGGATTAGGGTTGGCGGTCCGCTGTCGAACCAGCATCGATACAACAGCAGCATTTGCCTAATCCCCTGGTAATGGGAGCTTAGCGGCCTCCTCGGACACACAAACACTCCCACTGCCTCCTCCGCCTCCTCCTCCTCCTCCTCCTCCTCCTCCTCCTCCGCACCGGTCCTCTCCTTCTCCCCGCAATCTTCCATCCCCTCATTTACATAACATTAGAGACATTAAGGCGGCCCCAACAAGGCCCATTATGCGTGTGTTGGTTTTGGGTCCCAGTGCGTCGGCCCCGGGGCTTTGGAAAGAAGAGGAGTAGAATGAGTCAGGACATCACAGAGGCTTGTCCACTGTTTTGTCTGCTGGAGATGGTTTGTGTGCTTCTAAAGGAGGCGCTGAAAGGGGAGAACGAGCGGGAGAGAGAGTGATAAATGCTTTTCTGAGGGTCCCGAGCGTCTGATCTGATTGCAGATGTGCGCCCCCCCCCCCCCCCCCCCCCCCCCCCCCCCCCCCCCCCATCTGATTGCAGATGTGCGCCCCCCCCGCCCCCCGGCCCCCCCCCCCCAGACACACACACACACACACCCACCCCCGCTCCCAAAAAGAGTCGGATGCAACACCTCAGAAAATGCTTCAGTTTTGAGAGGTGTTGTTTTGCTCTTTCTGATAATGACTGAGGCCAAACGGACAGCGTGCGGTGATGATGTGTCATGGACGCCTCTCGTGGAGATCTGAGAGTTTCACCCAACAAGCCTCTGTATACTCGCTCACTCTGCCACAAGGACCCCAAAAACACACTCTCCAAATCACCAGCTGCTTCTCGACTGTCACAGTCTGAAGTGACGACTTATAAAGGAGATGAGTGTGATGAAGGAAAGTGCTGCAAAAATATTGTTACTGAAAGATACGCGCAAAATGATTGAGTTCTAAAAAAAGAGAAATGCAAAAAACAATGCTGGTGAAACAGAATCCTGTCTTTCTATGTGACCAAATACAAATGTTTTTTATTTTGATAAGTTAAAAAATGAAGTCGGACAAAGTTCTGTATCATTTATATCCCACAATGATGTATTTATTCATACGTAGAAATAAATAAACTGAATATGATTAGAAATTATTTTATATCTGTATCATGCAATGACATAAGGCCCCACAATGAAAGGTGTGGCCTTGACAGTATGGGATTTCATAGCCAATCTATTATTGATCACCATCAATACCAGTTTATAACAGATGGTGTAAATAGGACCAAGGCCACAATCAGACTCAGCAGTATCACACACAACAGCATCCTCTCTAAGTTTTCTTAATTTTCCAATATAAATATAAACTGCTACCCGCCGTTATATTCACATTTAAAATAACACAAACATGCAGATCATCATAAGTTGTACGTTACTCGTTATAAGTATTAGAAAAACCACCATTCATTATGTGTCAGTGTTCAGATGAAATTAATACTTTTTCCTTGTGAGGGCAAGTCAATTGTAAAGTATCTCAGTAAAACTCTATGTTTGTCTGATAGGAATGATACAAATATGATTCATTACTATGTAAACACACAAGAGTTTTGCTACGATTAAAAAAAATGTTTTAAAATCCCAAGATTCTAAATACTTTTAACTAAAATTATAATGACAGCCAGGAAAGTGTGTCCACTCGCATCTTACACTGAAAAGACACAGCAACAAACGGCAGTGTCACAGAACAAACTAATTAAACACGTTTTTACGTCAGAACAAATCCTCCAATTCATCATCCAACTGCAAACAAACTCACAACCACCAGGCAGCAGCAGAAAAATAGCAACAGTGCTGCCGTTGTTCATGCTCTGCTTTTTTAGAACTTTCCCCCTTGTCTTGCCTTTCATTTAGTCTCATAAAGCAGAGTTTTCAGTCGGCTTCAAAGCCCAGCGCCGAGCTCGGTTGGGGGCCTTCAAAGCCCCCTGTCTGTCGGCAGGTTTAGGCGCAGGCAAAGCTTCTTGTTCTTGAAGGATTTGGCTCACAAATAACGCCCAGCCAGGGCCACGGCAGCTCGCCTGCACCCTGACAGGATGGCAGACAGACTCCTGGATGTTAGGGATGAGGTTTTTTAAAAGGGGGCTATTCCGACTTCTGTCTGAGTGAGTACCTGCTCCGTTTGCTTTTATTCTGCTTTCCTCTCACGTCTCCTGCTCGGTAGGTTTCGTAGACGTGCTGCAGCTGCATCTTGTGAAGATTTGCAACAACGCGAACAATCCATCCCCAAAACTGTTTCATTTGTAGTCGTAAATGTAATTGTATCGTCCAATGATTATTTTCAACAATTAGGTGGCGGCAATTAGAAGGGATTGTCAGAATGAGTTTCTGAAATGAACAATACTCATAATTATACAAATATGTTTCAGCTTTCCTTGTGTTTTGATTAATCTCAACCCAGAAACGTTTGAATTGACCTTTTTTGTGAGCACAGCTCCTTTAGTTGGAGAGTTAAATGTTGATGATTTTACGACCTTTTAATGGTCATGATATAATAATAATGTAACACCATGAAAAAGGGAGGAGACACAAACTCCATCTGGCCAATCACTGACAAATGCTAGTTTGGTTAAAAGCTGGTATTTAAAAAAACAAAACAAAAACAGGTGATGATAAACTGCCGAACAAACTGTTGATGCACAAAAGAAGACATTTTTTTTTGTTTAACGCCGTTTGCTCAATATTAGCTGAGTTTAATTTGCTTCATAAATAGTGTTCACAATTAATTCTAAATCTTTAATTATCATTATCATGTTTTCCCCTGTAGATTTAGGATATGCTCATAACACACAACCACGTGCAAGGATTGTTTTTTTTTCTTTTAAAATGGTAGTTTTATTGGTGTGTGTGTGTGTGTGTGTGTGTGTGTGTGTGTGTGTGTGTGTGTGTTTTTGCGTGTGTGTGTGTGCATGTGCTATTTATTGCCTTATTTTAATAGCACCCTGGCAGAAGTAATATTTTGAGCTCCACAGTTCCAGGCCTATAGTTTTGTGCTGTAGAATATTGGAGATAGAAACTCAGCTGTCTGCTGGTCCCTGACGTCGGAGTCTGTGAGTCAGACCACACGCCCACTGATGTGTTGACGACTTCTGCTTCTTGGACGTGATGAGCTCCACCTCCAAGTGACCTTGAGCATCGCTGTCATTCTTTTCTGAGGGCTACAGCGTGAGGTCAGAGCCCCTTTGGCCTGCTGAGAACATCTCAACTTACTGTTATGTGGCTGCATGAAGAATAAACTTGCAATCACTGTGCCTGCTGTACAAATGCATGGACATCTGAGATCATTTCAAATAGCTACCTTTGAAAATCGACAAACTTGACAAATGTGCAAAATACTTATTTGCAAAAACAGCCTCACCCTAATGAACAGCCTGAGCTGTGAGTGCGTCCTAACCTGGCTGTGGTGTATTTAAGGTCAGGTCCTTGGAAATGAAAGTAAAGTCGCATTATCACACATTGACAACACGACCTTCCATCAGCAGTATAGATACATCGCTTTGTGTTTTGTCCCCCGTGCTCCTCCCTGCACCTGTTCCTTTAGGCCCTGCTCTTGTTTACCAGGGATCACAGGATCCACACACACGCTCTCATTGTCAGTCACTTTGGATCAGGACGTCAGCTAAACGCCTTAATTGTAATTGTAAATGGCGAGGCCTGCCCACACGTTCGCCCGACAGTCACGTCAGCCCCTCTTAAAGGGAGCGGGGACCAGCGGCTGGCGGCGACGAGATGGAAACAGGCAGCCATTATAATCAGTCATTGAGCCTTTTGGAGGAGACATTCAGTGTTTGTGGTGTGTTGGACATTTAAAGGGAACCCCGGTGACCTGCTGGCTTTAACGTGGGCCTGAAACCACTCCACTCTCCCTCCCTCCCCTCCTCTTTTCCTTTGTTGTCCCCCATTCACTCCCTCACATTCTCCAGTGCTCTTTGTTTTTCCCCTCTCTCTCGGACAAACGCTCAACATCATCTGAAGAAATAATCAAAAACAAACTATTTGAAAGTCAAATTGAAAATGTGAGTTCTCCAAATCTATGACACCTGGTTGCGTCATCAAATGATAATATTGTCATCGCCTCAATAATTGAATTTCCACCAGTGTCATTTTACAAAGCTCAGTTCAATTTCAATATGAATCTATAGTTGTTGCGTTGATGTTGGAGTAACGCTCCAAAATCGCCCTCGTGATTGAGTACGTTTGTTGAAACACTTTGCCGTGGAAATAGTGAGCACGACGTGTCCCCTTTCTGGAGGCTTAAAAATGGACCGGGGTTATGTGAGGAGAGTGGATGTGGGTGTGATACGTCGCGCGAGGGACAACCAATGAGGGACAGCCAATGAGGGACAACCAATGAGGGACGACCGCAACAGCAGGCGCCATATTTTAGGAGGAGCTACACAAACTTAACCATTAACACGATTGCAGAGGAGAAATCCCCCCAAATACTCTTTATTTACTCTGGTAGTGTCTTTGTGACTGTGCCGTGATACAACATGGTGATGACTGACTCGGCTGATCTTTACTGAGTTACCTCATTCTTCAAAAGGGGGGGGGGGGGGGGGGGGGGGGGGGGGGGATTAGGGGGGGGGGGATTAGAGCCTTTCCCAGCATGCCTTGAGAAGGCGACAGGGAAACTCCCCCGAAGCATGTCACCGGAGCATCGCATGGAGGATGCAGATCGACAAACACTCACACTCGGGGGCCAGTTAACGCGCTCTGGTCCCTCTGATGTGTATGTGTGTGTGTGTGTGTGTGTGTGTGTGTGTGTGTGTGTGTGTGTTTGGGTCATGGGAGGGTGTAAAACCCGGGTAACCACTAAGGTTAATTC
>JAFBJT010111614.1:0-10146 GCA_016785325.1 Chascanopsetta lugubris
CAGTGCCGCAGTCATCAAGAGTTCACAACGAAGCCGAGCAAGAGTCGCACACAGGAGACTCAGACTGTGCGCTGAATTCCAGACGTCTACGCTGACAAAACTTTCCAGTCTACTTTTCATCATTCGTGTTTTCCTCCTACTTGTTTTGGTGTCAAAGATTGTGAGGAAACTTTTGCTATCAAAGTAAAAGTCACATCAGCTGAATATACAATCTAAAACAACAGTTTAGTTCAGGAGCCACAAATGCCCAGATTTGATCTGAAGATGTCCGAACCCGTAAAATCACAGCGTAACAACCTGTAAACAACAACTTCCAAAAAAAGGACAGTATATGTCTTTTCTGTCTGGGATCGAACCATCACCCTTCTAGTCAGTGGACGACCCTCCCCAAGCGCAGAGCCATCGCCAGTCCCTGATGGTAATGATTGAACTTGCGTCTTGCTGAAGGCGTGTGTGTGTGGGTGGACGGATGAATGGATGACTGGATGATTATTATTAAATCTGCCTCAGCAGAGGAATCAACCGTCACCTTGCGTCTCCTCTCACCGAGGCCTGAACCGACCGAGAGACACGGCAACGTGACATTTTAAGAATGAAAGTAAAAAAATCCATTCCAGACTTCATCACCACCAGCATGTAATGCTAATTAGCAGCACCAAACATGACAAGTGGCGTTTGCTTTCATGAGCTCAAGCGTACCGGTCTGAGAGTAGTGCATCCAGCTGAGAATGACCTCCGGGGCTCTGTACCAGCGCGTCACGACGTAACCCGTCATCTCACTGTCGGCTTGTCGCGCCAGGCCAAAGTCCAAAATCTGACAGGAACAGAGAAGCCGTGGAAGAACCAGTCTGGCCATAAACCACGTGTGGAGGTGGTCCATTTAAAGGTGCAGTGTGTAGGATTTTTTTTGTCATTTTTGTCTAAAAATATTTACAAAACAATCACAAATGTATAATCTCTTAAATGTTTTATGTTTTCCCATGACCCTCAAATGTTTTTGTGTGTGTTTACACGAGGGGAGGGGCGTCTCTACGGGGCCGCCATGTTTTTACAGTGGCCCAGAGTGGACAAACTAATCTTTTGAGTTTTAATGACAATAGTTTTTATGACATAGGTTCTCCTGCACGTTGAGAAGGGTGAGGGTGAGGAGCTGCGTACAACTCCACCTCAGATGTCACCAAAATCTTACACACTGCACCTTTAAGATCAGAACAATAGCATGAGTGAATGTGCCTTTTATATTGTGCTGGTTTGAGGTGTGAGAGTGTGTGTGTGAGTGTGTGTGTGTGTGTGTGTGTGTGTGTGAGTGTGTGTGTGTGTGTGTGTTACCTTGAGCTCACAGTCTTGGTTTATGGCCAGATTTCCTGGTTTAAGGTCCTGCAAACGTTGACGTGAAAAAAAGAATTCGGATTAATTATGAGTGAGAAATTCAATGTGATCAAGAGTGTGTACGTGTAGCACCCAACGTACCCTGTGGATTATTCCTGCGGAGTGAATATACTGCAATAAAAGCACACGGGAGGCATTTCATCAAGATAGGAATTAAAGTGAGGCAGTTAATGTCGATACGATCAAAGCAGAGCTCTGCACCTTCAGCCCTTTGAGCATCTGATAAACCAAATATTGGATTTTCTCCTCGGAGAGTCTCTGTAGCTTCATCAGCTTCCCCAGGTCTGTCCCCATGTAGGGCATCACCAGGTAACTGTAACACAAAGGAAAAGTGCATCTTTTGCTGCATTCAAACAACCACGCAATGTTTTCAGAGGGACGTGAAGTCGACTTACAAATCCTGGAATCTGTCCAGAGAGAGGTCGGCGGTGAAGGCGTCTAACAGACCGATCACCTGCGTGTAAGTGAGGGAGATACTGTGAACGGCGCGAGAGCACACCCTCCTCTGTCCCACAGGTCGTTACTGTAGCAAATACACTGTGAGTTGAACAGGGGAAATAAAACAACTCTCAATGCTCGGATGTAAACTGTCTGAAATGAGACGACGCTCTGGTCCGGTGGTTCTCGACGGGTCTGGCTCCTAAAGATGGGCCGCGACCCGAATCGAGGATCATTCCGGTGTCGCTGTCGTACTTGCGTTTCACCTTGGTCGGTTAGCGATGTGAACACAAACGTGATTAGCACTGCAGGGCGTTATTGCCACCTACTGGTAAGGGGTGTGACTAGACGATGCATAAAAAGTCAGTTACTCAACCGACTTTCTCAGTCAAAGACCCGCGACCCACTGCAAACAGGTCTGGGACCCACAAGTGGGTTGTCCCCCACCCGCGTCTAAAACGCAGACCCTGTGCGGGCACACGGTTCTGGTACTAGCTCTTTATATGAACGTTGATGTGTTACATTCTCGTGCTTCATGTGTTTCAGAAGCCTCAGCTCCCTGTAGGCTCGCTTGGCGAAGAGCTCAGACTGGAAAGGTCGGTAGAGCTTCTTGATGGCCACTTTGGCTCCGGCCCTGGAATCCACGGCTGAGCTGCAGGCCAGAGACAGGACAGAGGACATGACGCGTTACTGCACACGCACCGTCAGCTTTGATCATGAAGCGCTGCGGATGAAAGGTGTTGTAGAAGTAAGTGATTGGTTGGTTGACGGGCTGGTTGATTCAAAAAATTAAAAATTAAAAAAGGATACAAATGTGAATAAATATCTGGCGCAGAAAATAATCTGCGCATATAGATGTGAGAGATTAATCTAATATCCGTTTGTTTCACGCACACTCACTCACACACACACACACACACACACCTGACTTAAAGGTGCAGTGCGTAAGATTTCGGTGAAATCATTTTACATTTGATATCAACCAATTTCCAAAAGTGAAAATAATTTGTCAAAATCAAATACAATGGAACTTTTAAACATGTCCCCACAATGAAATGTATTGGTTTAACCCATAATGGGTTATGGTCTCTTTGGCAAAGGGTCTTTTGCCCCCAAAATGAGTGGTTCACAGCATTAAATCAAACATCTGGATAACACACACACACGCACACACACACACACACACACACACACACACACGCACACACACACACACACAAACATCTGTGCGTCCGTAGCAGGCGGATCCATCTCCAACCTCATGCGCTTTGAGAGCAGCTCATGTGTAAAGAGCAGGATTAGGCCCCGCCCACCCCGTCAATCACTGATAACAAAGACCCCAAACAACAGTGCGTCTTTACTGGTCGAAAAAAATAAAAAAAACTTGGAGAGGTCGCACATATTCAATTTCACTCGGGCTCCCACGCGCTTTTCACTGATGAGCTGAGTGGAGATACAAGGAAGGAGTCAAGAGTCTCCATCAAATCAGGAAGTGGAGCAGCGCTCTCTCTCTCACACACACACACACACACATACACACTTTCTTTTGTTGTGCCACCATCTGTTCCCTTTGTTTACCACCGAGCCCCACATTCAAAACCACACACCCGCGTGGAATCCGCGTGTCTCCACTCACCACACGGTCCCGTACGCCCCGGTCCCCACCTGCCTCAGGTCCCGGTACCGGTCCGGAACTTCCCACACGGTTTTGTGGATCTCTTGGCGGTGGTAACCAGGTCTGACGCGCTTGGACATTTTTTTTGTTTTGTTGTTTCAATGGTTTAAAATGCCTAAAATAAATAATTCCTTTTCCTCTTCTTTGCTTTGGTGTCGCTACACGTCCATTGTCCGGGATTCCACCTATGCGCGCACACACACACACACACACACACACACACACCGGTGCGCACGCAGCCGACTCAGAGTGCACCGCACCCTGAGGTCACCCCAGAGCCACTCCCGCCCAGGCTTCACTATTAAAGGTGAGAGACGCAGTGGAATGTGAGAAGCACGTGACTGCAGGTGCGCTCCTGTTTGGACTCGATGCTCAAAGTTGGAGACCTGAAGAATGTAAGAGCCACAGGCTGAAACACAGCACATTGTGTAACGTGAACAAACAGGACCTTTTGGCTCTGTCTCATAATTAAAGGTGCAGTGTGTAAGAGCTCAGCCATTTTGTCACTTCTGTTGGTGGGTGAAAAATATCTCAAAACAATCACATGCTGACATTTTCCTAATCATCTAAATGTATTTATTTTGTTCCCGTTACCTTCAAGGTGCAGTGTGTCGTTTTTGTCACCTCTACAAATACTACAAAACAATTATATAGACATTTTGACATGCCATGTTTTGTATTTTCCCCATTACCCTTAAATGAGCCCTTTAATATTGATTCACTGAAGGGGCGGGTCTTTTCTACGGGGGGCCGCCATGGGGGGGGGGGTCCGCTCTTGTTTTTAGTGAAGATACTAAACATCATCTGAGTTTTAATGACAAGTGATGGCCTCCATAGGTTCTGCTTCGTGCTCGCCAGGGTAAGGGTGCGGTGATGGACTCAACATCACAACTTCACCAAATCTCACACACTGCACCTTTAAACAAACTGAAACAGTGTAAACGTGTTCTTCTTTCAGCCTGAGACGTGTGAAAACATGAGCGTAAAACTCATTTAGGTGGAGTTCAGTTCCAAGAATAACTACACTGTTATGAGGGGTTAATGGAGGAAACCACGTTTATTACGCTGCGCTGAGCTGAGGTTAGAACTGAGCAAGAGCAAAGTTACTATGTTGTCAAGCAAAAATAAATCTGACAGAAAACATCTAATCCCTTGTAAATGTGTTAACTGTGGATGTCTACTTTTATTGTCTTGACTTTGACGGAAAAGCTAATGTTTGTAATCTAAACCAATCCTAGTTCAATTGGGCGCAAGTGGCGCTGGCCCTTTAAGGAGTTGAGTCGTGAATGGATTCTATCAAATCAAGTCCTGCAGTCACGAAACATTCGGATAAACTTCCTTTAAAAACAACCAGAATAAAACACGTAGTTCCCATTTTACAACAGTAGCTGCAGTTGCAATGTGAACATTAAGTTACTGATCAGAGAATCAAAATACAAAGTTTATATGTGTGGATTTATGCTAAGAAAAAGATGTTAACAATTACAAGAGAATATAATGTGCGTTTTGTCATCTGCGGCAAGTGCAATCATTCCCTTTCGCACACAAGCATACCTAAAAAGTCAGCTTTTTCACACACACACACACACACACACACACACACACACGCATACAAACGGATACATACAATATCATATTTGGTTTTTGTCGAGGTGACACTCCACAGGTCATCAGCGTCAGACAGGTTACGGTGCAACTTGTTGTCTGACTCGTCATGAATCGCTAATGAAACACAAAACAAGACAGGGAATGAGCTGAGGGTCTTTTCTTTTTGAGACGAGATGAGATAAGATGTCTCAGAATATATTTTATGGATTTCTATGCACTCATTTTTTTTTAAACTCCCAAAATGATATATTCTGACCAGACACACCACTTCAATTCCTCAAATTAAGTTGTGTTTGACACAACATCCTGGTATCTACAAAGATGAAATGATGATTAAAATCTATTTCATATAAGGTCAAAAGCTTTTCATCAGACACGGCACCATTCTATTTGTAATTTTATGGATTTGCGCCGAGTCACCTCAGTCCCTGTCGGCTTTGTGTCCGTTAAGTCTCCTGTGGAGCATCGTGCCTCAAGTTAACTTTCCTGTCGCCGCCTGCCAAAGAAAGAGAGTATCACAGTGCCTGGAAAAGAGGAGAAGGAACTTAAAGATAAGAAATGATCAGTCCGATTAACTCTTGTTTCATTTCTGGCAGGGGAGCGGATGATCAGGAAAGTTACTACGAGGATCATGTGACGCAGATCTCAGTGGCCCAGGCTGGAGGTTTGCTGGTGTAGGGAACGGGATCCCGGGCTGATGCTGTGGACGCAGACGGAGCCTCTCGTTGTTGCTCCTCCCCTTCGTCCCTCTCTCCCTGTGCGGTGGCGCCCTTCCTGCCTCCCACACACGAGGGGAGCTCCAGACCGGGCTGCCGAGAGAAGGGCTTCTCCAGAACCTGGAGGACCCGCCGGACCTGTGGGGGGAAATTAAACACTTCAGATAAACAGAGAAAGAGGTAATACTCTAAATAATAACAACAACAACAACAACAATAGTAATAATAACAATCATAATAATGACATTCAAGTTCAAAACAGAAAATCCAATCTAACATTAAAGGATCAGTGTGTAAGATTTGGTGACATCTATCGGTGAAGTTGTCTTTTTCTGTTCAGCACTTTGGAGCTTTATGGTTGTGAAAGTGCTTCATAGATAAAGTTGGATTGGATTGGAAGTTGCATGTTGTATCCATCACCATACCCTTCCCTTTCTAGCACACAGGAGAACCTATGGTGGTCCTCATCATCACCGTTGTCATTAAAGCGCAAAAGATATTACGTATGTCCACTCTAGGCTACTGTAAAAACATGGCGGCCCGACTCCTGATGTAAATGTACATTAAGGGGCATTCACACATCCAGGTGATAATACATTCCTAAAAATGTCACTCCATCACTATTATCTACACACAGAAGTTACACAAATTGATCGAAATCGTACACACTGCACCTTTAAACAAACGGGCCGATGAGCAAAGTGAATGATCACATTGTGTGTGACAGTGGTTCTGAGCCTGACCTCAGAAAAGTCGCCGGTCTCTGCAGCCTCTATTGCATTCTGGGCGATGTAATTCCTGAGAACCACGCGGGGGTTGGTGGCATCCATCACCCTCTCTCTCTCCTCCCGCGCCGAGCGCTCGTCGCTCTGCCCCTCCAGCTCCAGCGCCAGCCGCTTCCTGTCAGTGATAATGGACAACACGCAGAGAATTACAGGCGTGGACCAAAATCAAGACTCAACAGCCCATTTCCTCCTACGTGTTCCCTCTCTCCCTCTCTCTTTCTCTCTCTCTCGATGTCTCTGTTATCAGTCGCACTTCCACCCATCATATCCACCCAAAAAGTAAACCTCCACTCTCATCCGGTTCGTCCTGTTCCTCTGTCTCTTTGTTATTATTTCTATCTCAGCACATCCTCCGGGTTAGTGTCAGCTGTTTTAGATTCAGTCTTCATTTTGGTGTTTGTAATAAAAAAAAAAACAGAAAACCAAAAAAACTTTTGGACATTTTGGTTCTTTTAGTTATTTCCATCATGGTTTGTCTTTTTCTAGTGAACAAATCTTTCCTCTTTTTAAAACTATTCAATAAGGTCATTCAACCCATGTATTTTTTTTTACTCTGCGGTGGTCGCTACCACTGCTTTTCATTGGTTTAGCTCACTATCCCAAAAGACAACATTTGATTTGAAGGGACAGCCATGGCAACTTGTGTTAGGTCAAGCCTGATCAAAGGAGCGACATGAAAGTGCATAAACAATACACTTTCCTGATGATGTGAGAATAAAAGCTTGCGATAGATATTGTTATGGTGCAAATCAACACTGCATCATTTCACAGGCCTCTGGCTCTGCCTCACCTGTAGCGTGTGATCCAGCGGCTCCACTCCTCAGCCTGTGTGGTCATCAGCTCCTCCGGGGTCTTCTCCATCAGCTCCTTCAGTTTGCTGAGTTTGTCCAACTGCCTCGCTATTGTCATCCTGTCGGAGATCATCTGGAAGAGTGCCGGGTTACTCTGAGCTATGGAGAGCAGCATCGCCAGCTCACTGTCAACAGCAGGCAGGAATCGGAAACAGCGCAAATTGTTATGGAGGTGCTGGAGAACGCAGAGGGACGGAGCTTCCTCAGTGCTCAATCCGGGTTTCGTCAAATGTTCAGATGCCACCACTGAGGTGCTGAGGTGATTATGTGGTGTTTATGGCACACGTTGACTCTGAATTGTTTGGAGCAGATTTTCCAAAAAAACAGCATCACAGTCTTCAGTCAACCACTCACAACAAATTCACAAATTTAAATATTCTAGTTTGGCTGGCTTGTTCACTGTTCAAAATCATGACCTTTGACGTTTATCGTCCTTAGGTTATACATAGGTACTATTTACAATTATCAATGATAGATCTACTTGGATCTGACTTTTTTTAAAGTGATTTTGATATGTGACATGTGCACGTCAGAAAGATAATAAACCACTGAAACCCTTCTTCATATGGCATGTACATAAATGTCATTGATTTTTTTTTTGTTTACTCTGGCAGTGTATTACAGAGCTGTGAGACACTTTTCCACAAACTTGACTATAAATCATTTCCCACTTCTCTCATCTCCTCTCTCAGGGTGACTTCTCACCGTGGATCCATTGTGGGTTTGTTTGCAGCCTTCAGCTCCTCCAGAGAGGCACATTGTTGCAGCAGCAGCTCTGTGGCATTTTTCACGTGCTCCTCGGCTACTTCACCTTCTCCTTCAGTGGGACAGGAAATCTGACTCAAGCTGCGGAATGTGTTTGTGAAGTCAGCACCTGCACGAGAAGGACAGACAATAAAGGTGATTAATATACTTGATGTATTATGTGCTTGGATTCCACCTCAACAGGCAGTACGAGGCTCGACACCTGTGTTATGCATGGTCTGCAGCAGCTCAGTGATCAGGAGTTCATCCTCTGGCTCCTCCTTCTTCAATAAGCCCAGTTTCTTCCTCATGTTCTGCAGATAGAAACCATTGTACAGATCCAGGTACTCGTCCATGACAGACTCGGCGCGCTCCGGTGGCAGCTCTGGGGCTAAAGCCTCTGCCAGCTTAATCAGGTTCCACCTGCAGATTGCTGGCTGGGCCTGGTACGAGTAACGGCCAGAGTTGTCGGAGGCATTGCAAATGAAATCTGGGTCAAACCTGGAAAAGACAGACACCGGTTCAGACGATAATTACAGGGGCTGTTTTGAACTAACGATCTGTGTCTACAAGCTCAGTCAGACCAAATCTGGAAATGTCTGACCTGTCCATGAAACCATATGGACCATAGTCTAGCGTGAGCCCCAGAATGCTCATGTTGTCTGTGTTCAGGACTCCATGACAGAAACCTACACACTGCCACTGAGCCACGAGTCGAGCTGTGCGAAGCACCACCTGTAAACATGGACAAGGTGTCATCTTGGGGTAAATCATGTCCTGCTGTCAAACAATAACCTGAGAACAAACCCCCCGAGGACAAAGACTGATCCCATTTCTTTCTAATTAAATTGGTGACAAATGACAAAAAAAGGCCTGCATCTGGCTTTCGTAACGTCTGGAGCTCACAAACAGCCGAGCACAGCGACTCAGCACAAATAGTCACTGACTCAGTTACTAAGTCTACAACAGCTTAACCAGATAAGAGGATCCAAAAATGTGCCCGGCATCAAAGCGTAATGTTGGAGAGGTGTTTCAGCCTCGAGGTGGTTCGAGTACGCCTGGCAGAGAACCGTAGACATGCAGACTATTGCAGATCTGTGAGAAAACCTCAATGGTGGAGGTAAAACAGACAAACAGTTGCTGAGGAGCTGACATGGTGACAGCTGAGCGTCAGTCAGGGGTTCTCACCTCTCTAAAAAAAGCCACGTTCCTCTCCACTCTGCCTGGGTAGTTCTGTTGGATCTCAGGGTAAAACATCTCAATGACGTAATCCAACATCTGACTTCGGATCTCATCTCGGCCGTAGCTGGGACCCTGACGTCCCGTGAACTCATCCGCCTGTTTGAAAATCTCAAAGGACCCGAACCTGCACAGTGAAGGTGAGACGTCCCGTGAGCGAACATCCTTGGACCTTCGTGATAGCGATGGGTCAGAGGGGGGACAACACTCACCTAAGAAATGTGGGGGCTATGCGCAGGACAACAGAGCACCTCTCGTTGCAAGGGTTTCCACTGTAGTACACATCCCGAACCACACGGCTGTCGGAGGTCACTATAGAGCCGGCTCTGGTGGTGGGGACTCCGAGGAAGAACATGGCCTCACTGCACAGGAACTCTCTTATGCTGGAGCGCAGCACCTTACGGCCGTCAGCCTGTCTACGGAGGACGGAACAACACGATCAATACACAACACACAAAACAGTTCATTCTTTCAAGTAGTGCATTGTAGAACTGATTTGACTTTCTGATCTTTACACGAAGGCTTTGACCCATTACTCCCATGTCTCGACTGAGGAATAAAGGTCACATGGAGTTTTCTGTAAAGACTTTGTTACAATCTCCTTTTGAGATACAGATACATTAAACAACTTCCCATTTGAAATCAGCCCTAAAGATATCATCAAAACATTGTTTGATAATT
The DNA here is from genome assembly GCA_016785325.1 of Chascanopsetta lugubris. Classification (NCBI taxonomy): domain Eukaryota; kingdom Metazoa; phylum Chordata; class Actinopteri; order Pleuronectiformes; family Bothidae; genus Chascanopsetta; species Chascanopsetta lugubris. The sequence goes on from JAFBJT010111614.1 coordinate 10,127, forward strand.
ATCTACATAAAGTATTATAT
>JAFBJT010111615.1:0-17330 GCA_016785325.1 Chascanopsetta lugubris
CCCCCCCCCCGCCCCCCCCCCCCTTCCGCATGGGTCAACACAACCAAAGTCCTTGGTATTTAAGTGGTACTTGGCCACCATAGTCTCTAAAAAGCCTCACAAGTCAATGCAATTAATATGACTCCAGTTAGGGGGATAGTAAAAGGAGAGGAGTGAAAGTGTGTCGCAGTGGTTTTATATCTTTATTTTATTGAGATAGTTAGATAAGTGATTGACATTTAAGGGAACAAATATGCAAAGTGAGAATTTTAAATGGTGACTAATGCATGTTAGGTAGGGAAGAACAACAAAAGACATTGGGCGATGGAACATTCAGCTTTACAAAGAATGTCTTTTATGTAAATGACTTGATTAAAGAACTTTGACATTTTTGCTCATCAGTTCCTAATTGCATTCATGAATAAATAAGATAAAAGAAAAGAAAAGAAAATGAAACACAAGAAAAATATTAAGATGTAATGAAATGAAATAAAATACAATAAAATAAAAGAAGATAAAATGAAATAAAAATATGAAATAAAATAAAATAAAATAAAATAGAATATAAAATTTAGCCTCCAGCTAGCTGTGTAAGTATAGAGACCTGGTTTCTCTTTTTCAGTCCACCTTCCTCTTTCTGATTTCAGTCTGATATCTGTTTCTGTTCTTCTTTCAGCCTTGGCTGCCACAAACACCTGTGATTTTTTTTTTCTTCCTTCTCCTCCATCTGATCTCACATGTTTTATTTGTGTGGCTGACGTAGCACATGCTCAACCACACACAAAGGCAGCAGCAGCAGTGTCGGCAGCTGTGAGTTAACTGTCGATCAGACAGCCTAAGCTTGATGGGGGCGGCTGACTAAGTCTTCTTACCGTGCAGAAACTCTGCCTCCCTCCTCCCTCGCCTGCCCACACATGGAGCATCACGTTGTGTTGTGTTGTTCTTGCGGCCGCGTGTCGTCACCGGAGCCTAAATCATAAACGCACAGTGTGTGGCGCTCCAGCCTGAATGGTGCTTTTGCAAGGTCTGAGGAAACAAAAGATAAACAGTGTGCATTTATATAGTCTCATAATAACATTTGCAAATGTAAAACACTTTCCAGTCAAGGCGTTAATCCCTGGATTAGCACATGTGATATTGCTCAAGGGCACGTTAGCAGTAAAAGATTAACCAAGCCGTCTTCTCTTGTGCCTATACCTCCCCGCTGCTTCTCCTCATTAACTATAAATGTGAGCTTTGTTGCTGTCACCCGTGATGAGACAGCACATTTGAGTGCCTCGCTTGTGTGTGTGCGTGTGTGTGTGTGTGCGTGCACATGCTACATGTGCAGAAAACATGGGAACAGCTCTGCATATATTTTTCTTGTGTGTGTGTATGTGTGTGTGTGAGTGTGTGAGTGTGAGTGTAGGTGTGTGTGTGTGTTTACGTGTGTGTGTGTGGGTATGTGTGTGTGTGTGTGTGTGTGTGTGTGTGTGCACATGCTGCATGTGCAGAAAACATGGGAACATCTCTGCATATGTTTCCTTCTTCTATTCACAACTTGTCCGGGAATAAGCCTTTGTTCCTCCTGATTTCGTTGTCACCTCACAGTACACATGCTCATGCCTGAGTCAACATGTGTATCATTCCACCGAGACACCTATCTGAGAATTCCCCATTTACCATAAGCCAGTATGTTTAGTCACGGTGCGACACATGCCACCCCCCTGCTGCCTCAGGATCATATGGATATGTCATGTTCTGCAGAGGTACATTATTTTGTGCAGTGCGTGCCGACTTCACCTGGACTAATATTTACTTTGATGTGTCACTGCTCTTAAGCATGAGAGACATCCTCCTGTGACTCAGCCGAGCAAACCAGTCATGAATTTACATGGCGATAAAACTCCAGGTTGAAAAATGACCTCCAGGTGCTAAAGGTGTAAAAGGCTATTTGCAGAGAACGATCCGTTGTTAGTTTACTGTTGACTTTTTAATTTAAAATCACTTTTTCAAGGTGCAGTGTGTACGGTTCGGGAATTTTTTGTCACTTCTACAAATATTACAAAACAATTACATGCTGACATTACCATGAAATTATAATCACCTTAATGTTTTTTTTCTCATTACCCTTAAATGAGCCCATTATTGTATATTTACATGAGGAGAGGGTCCTCTCTCCGGGGGCCGCCATGCTTTTACAGTAGCCCAGATTGGATTTACCAAGCAAGCTGTGAGTTTTGACGACAACTGAAGTCTACCATTGGTTCTCCTGTATGCTCAGAAGGGTGAGGGTGAGGTGAGTGAAACAACAATATGCAACTTCACCACTAGATGTCATCAAATCGTACACAACTTCAAAGGCCAGTGAGTGGACATATATGACGTTTGCACTAAACTCTTGCCCACAAAGTCTGTCTGAAACCTGCGTGTCATGATTGATGACCAGCTAACCTTCGAGGTACACGTCATCTCGACGGTGCAATCACGCTGATTTGTCCTGTACAACATCAGGAGGAGTTCTTGTCTTGCATTGACTACTGCAATTACTCTCAGGCCTTCCTGCATGCGAACCTCTGCAGATGATTCAGAATGCAGAGGCACATCTTCATGTTTTCAAACTGAACACGTCACTCCATTTTTGATATCGCAAAGCCTTGGTGCTTATTTACAAAACAATTACTCAAAAGGTCCTGCCGACCAGGATATTCCCATCCAGGTCTACGCTCCAGTCTGCCAATGAACAATGTCTGCTGATGGCCTGGTGCCATCACAACGAGGCCCTTAGTCACTAGACCAGAGGTGTCCAAACTACTGTCCGAGGGCCAACTGCGGCCCGCCATCCAATTTTTATTGGTTCATATCAAAGTCTAAAACTATAATGGATTATGGCCCTCACTGAGCGTGTCGTCGGCGACGCATTTCTGCATGCGCACTTTCGATTGCTGTAGCTCCGTCCCAGTTTCAGAAAGATTCAAATGATTTCTGAAAGCTGAGACGTTGAGCTTCACAGCCAATTTGTCATTACGGTACCTTCACTCCTGCCTCTCCTGGGACCCCGGACAATAGCGCATGTGAGTGACGGAGTGGAGAGACACACACAGCGGACAGAGAACAAACTCAATCAGTATTATGTGTGCTTTGTGTGCTTTATACTCCAAAAAGATACTATACTGTGTTCGGAAAGGTAACAGTATTCTTTATGCGCTGCACCCTGCACCGCTGCTGTGAGCTGCTATGAGCGTGGCTGGTAACAATTCAACCGGGGTGCGAGAGAGAGAGAGAGAGAGAGAGAGAGAGAGAGAGAGCAGGAAAGAGAGACACACGGAGAGGCGGGACAGGCAGGCAGACAGAGAGAGACGAAAAGAACTCCGGTAAGCAAGAGGGAGAGAAAGAGGGAGGGAGAGAGAGCAACAAAGGGGAGAGAGATGTGTAGGGAGAGAGGGAGTGTGGTGGAGGAATAGAGAGAAATGGAGCGAGAGATAAGGGAGAGACCACTTTGCTTTTTGCAAAAATATTCTTTTTTTAAATCTGAAATTGTCATTAGTGTATCAGCATGTTGAAAACTATGTTTGTAGCCTCTGACAGGTCCTGGTCTTTGATCAGTCCAGTCCAAAATATTTTCTTTGTCATGTCTGTCAAACACAGGGCCCTGATGGTTTGACAACTGTGGCAGTGTGGTTCATTTGGCTGAGTGATTCCCTCCAGTGCAACCAAACAACCCACCCTTACAGCTGTTTTTGAGAAGCATCTGAAGTACCGAAACGAGTCCACTATGCATATAATAAATATATCACAATATATATCATAAATATATAGGCATAATGAATACATATACAGTTGAGAAAGCTCGCTTTACAAACATTTTACCGAGTTTTAACATTAAGAAGTGAAGCAGTGTCCTTTGTATATTTTTCTGTATGTGGCCCTCAGGGAAAAGAGTTTGGACGCCCCTGCACTAGACGCTTCTTCTCTGCAGTTCCCCCGTGGTGAAACAAATGACCCAACTCCGTTCCATCTGCAGAGTCAGTATTTGTCATAAACATGTCTGCACTTAAGATTGGCTTCTCACCTGAACCCTGAAGAGGACTCTGATCCAGCTCCAGAAATGAATCGACTTATAGACAGATATTGATGATTGTGGTGCTCTTGATGACAATAGCATGTTAATGATGACATTGCGAAACTGCAATGCATTCCATGCTATGCAATTTCTTTTTTACATTTTCTGTAATTTTTAGAAATATATATTTTTCTATTTTAGTATTTTTTAAATCTATTTTACATTCTATCCCATTACTATTATCAGAGTGGGTAATTTCATCATTTAGTTATTCTCAAATCCCAAATGTATATTCGTTCAGTCTAATTTAATTTGTATCAAAACTCTATTCTCTGATGCTGCACTATCTATGTCTATCTATCTATCTATCTATCTATCTCATAGATACAAAGCAGTAGAGTACATTAATGCCAATTAGTGCAGATGAAACACATTCTCATTGCGGACAGGTCATATCACTTCACTGCCACAGGTGTCAGCATAGACACCCATTTTGGAAAGTTCCCTAATGCTCCTTTAAAAATGCTAATATGTGAATGTACTCTACAGGGAACATTTGCAGATCTCTGTAAACCATCACTACTCAGACCACAGTTTGTCCCGAATGTTGAAAAAACAGATCAGATCATTAGATGGAAATAAGGATCAAGTCCACTACAAAAAATTGTGCGCACTCAGGCAAGGAAGCCAAATTCATCGAAGAGTACAATGTGCACTTCGGATATGGACGATGTTTGGGCGATCGGTGGCTGGCTGGGTAATTCCATGCTTGTTAGCGAGGCTCAGGAGGAAGACGGCTGTGACTGCTGCGTTCCAATCAAATCAAAATGACAGAGTGACCTTGAAGAGGCGCAGAGAGGATATATTTTTAGCCCCGCGTGCGTTCTCACAGGGATGCTCTTTTTCCCTCGTCTTCTGCTACTTTTTTTCATTCTCTTATTTTAGTTTTGCTCTGGTGATGATGATCATCTGGCTGCCGGCTCCGCAGAGACGCAGGCCTGTTTACCGAGGGGAGTTCTTGAGACAGTCGGGCCTCAGCTCGGGGAGAGAGAGAGAGGGAGGATCGACGATTTCACATCACTTTTTTTCACAAGTTCTGTTTCATTGTTCTATTTTTTAAGCTGCGCTGATAAAAGCCCTGTCTCTGCACTCTGGGTGCAGAGGAGAGCGCCTGACTCAGCCACTGAAATCAGGTTTCCAATGTGTTGGGGAGGATTGTTGCTCACTGAGGCAGCACTCACATTGCCTGCTATGTTCTGTTTTCATTCAATACAGAACAGATTTGATCATGACAGCGCAAACACACACCCCCCCCCCCCCCCCCCCCCCCCCCCCCCCCCCCCCCCCCCCCACACACACACACACAGTGGTGGCGACACTTTTTCGCCATGCAAGCTACTTTTTAATTGACCAATTTAAAATTATCTATCAACACCAGGGGTCGGCATATATATATATATATATATATATATTCAGTCTGTTAAAATTGCCTCTCTTATCACCAATTACACTGTGGAAACCTTGCTTAATGCTGGAGATTACCAGGGTACTCCGGATTTATTGGCTGAAAAGCCTCTGCCAGAGACCTCTGTCTCTGTGTCGGGGGTCTGCTTTGGGTTTGGGGGGTCTCCCCCCTCCTCCTCCCTCCTCAACTTGTTTTAGCAGCTGGGAGTTCTCTGGAGGGTGAGCTGCTTCAACATGTCTGTGTAAATTGCTGGTGTTTCCACAGTGGTGAATGTCTTTCTTGCACACATCGCATGTGGCAGTGTCCCGATCAGCTGCAGTGACTAAAGTCCACACAGCGCTTCTCTCTCTTTCCGCCATCTGCTCTCATTGCTCTGACTCTCCGCTCTCCGGCAGAGCAGGGAGGGGGAGGGGGCAAAGTGTGCCTGAGTGAGCAGTGGAGAGAGAGAGAGAGAGAGAGAGAGAGAGAGAGAGAGAGAGAGAGAGAGAGAGAGAGAGAGAGAGAGAGAGAGAGAAAGAGAGAGAGAGGTGCGCTGTTTGCACAGACAGACTTGGGAGAGACGCTGTGCTCGCATTGACTCAGTGAAGAAATTCAAGTCATTTGCTGGAGGTATAGAAGAGAAACTGCAACAAACGTATCAATCTCATTACACCAGTATCAATCCGATACCAATACTTGGTATCGATACCATCGAAATTTAGATCAATACACCCACCCTATTGCAGACCGGAGTTCTTGCTCTCTCTCGCTGTGTGTGTGTGTGTGTGTGTTTGTGTGTCTGTCTGTCTGTGTGTGTGTGTGTCTGTCGCTCTGTGTGTGTTTTAAAACGAACTAGGAGGTAAGAGGAATCAGCCAATAAAGTGTAGGAGTATAAATTGGTGGATCCTTTGATGGGTTCATTTGTTTTGTTTGGTCATGGCAGCATGGTGACGGACATCTCTGTGTACTATCAGGTTTAATTATGATCTGATTAGGCTGCGATTAAATCGTGTGTGTTACAATCACAGATAGCATGATGTTTTTTATTTCATCTTTTCTGTTCCTGTTTCATTGTTTAGTTTGCTGACTGTTTATTTGACAGGTGTGACTCTTGTTTCCGAGGGGCTTTTTGAAGTAGGTTTACCTGCCTGTTGATTTGGTGTGCGGCACCACTGCTGTTTTAAAGGTGCAGTGTGTAAGATTTGGTGACCTCTAGAGTTGAAGTTGTATGTTGTATCCATCACCTCCTCACCCTCACCTTCTACAGGAGAACGTATGGTCGACTTCAGTTGTCATAAAACTCAAAGATGTTTAGTACGTCCACTTTTACTACTGTGAAAACATGGCGGCCTCCATAGAGGGGACCCCCTCCTCACGTAAATAAACACTAATGGGCTCATTTTCGGGCAATGGAAAAAAAATTTTAAACATTTACATGATTTTTAGATTGTGACAAGTGACAAAAATGACCAAAATCGTACACACTGCACCTTTAAAGATGCAACGTGAAGGATTTAATGACACCTAGAGGTGACGTTACATTAGCCTCACCTCCCACTTCAACCAATGGTAGCCTTAAACAATCATTACTCCTCAAAAGAAGTTTACTTTACCCATTCTGTAAAAACATGGTGGTGCAACATGGCAGCCCCCGCAGAGAGGTCCTGCTCCTTATGTAAACAGAAATAAGGAAAATACATTCAGGTGATTATAGAGTCATAAAAACATTGTATCATTATTTTATTTTCCAGTCAATTTCAAAGGAAATAGCTTCAACAGAAGTGTACGCAGTGGACATTTAACTTTTAATAGAATTGCTGCCAGTGATCCTGACTGATAAAGCTGCCTGTAGTGGCACCTTGAACCACACTGTTGACTTTAATATAAAAGTACACCTGTGTATCAGAGTTTTTTAGGTCTCATTTGCTTTTAAACAGAAATGGCAGCCATTCTTGCAATTTTCAATTTACTGATAATCGTCAGAGGCTCACACACATAATGACTATAAAACTAGTGAATAAAAAAAGGATCTCTAATATCATTACTGAAATGACTGTATCTACATTTCATTAATGAAACTGCTGATGTCTGATTGCTCTGGTGATGGTCCTTGCAGCTGGTTTCAGCTACTAGCTTAGATAAATCCTCACCTTTTAAAGGTACAGTGTGAAAGATTTTGGTCATTTTTGTCTCTTCTATTGGTAGAAAAAAAAATCTAAATGAATTTTTGTTTAAAGTTTAAGTTTAAGTTTAAAGTTAGTTAATTATAGCAGCATGTTTCCTATAATGATGCTTGAGATTGAACTCATCATTGTGGCTAATATTTCTATAACTATATACTCAGCTAAAAAAAGCTAAATTTTAGCTAAAAAAAATGAAATAAGAAAAATATTACTGACCAATTTCTCTTGGAAGACCTGACTGTGATTCTGTCCCTCTCCTCTCGACAGTCCCCATGATGCTTGCCGGTGATGGCCCGAAACCGCCTCCTGTGTTGTGTTTACCCTGACCTTGACCTAAGAGGCCAGATGAGACATGTGAGTCTACTGTTTTGTGCTCTTCTATTGCAGAGAAATATTCTCTCTTGAGAAATGTTGTTTCTTTATTTGTTGCTTTGTTTGTATTTCTAAATTGTCTTCGAACACCATTGCTTGCATAAATACGTTTGGAGGAACTCTTTGTATTTTACCACTTAAGTATTATCTGTGCATACCTTTACCTCCACCCCCAATAAGGATAGTGGCTGACATACACTAGCACATAGGCATTATTATGTTCTCATATCTCCTGCTCATAGTACCTTGCTGAGTCATCGCTGGTGGCAAAAACTCATACTCCTTCTCCACAGGTCAACAAACTAGTGGCAGTCAAAGAACTAGGCACTGAGGAGTGGTTGTCAACTGGTCACCCGCATGCCAAATCTGGCCAGCCATAACTTTTTATTCAGCCCTGCTGAAATTAATTATTGATGACAATAATAACCAAAAGAAAAATAATCAAAAAGTTGTGAGTCATCGACAAATGCAAAAAATTTAAAATACATTTGGAAGAGGAATTGATATGTCAAATAATTATACGTTGATTAATTCCATTTTATTTTATGAGAAGGTCCGACCCTCGCAGTGTCTGCCATGAAAAACTCTTTAACCCCTGGTTTGGAAATTTCTTTAATAGCATTTGACTTGGGAAATATAGTCAACATATTTGTCAGATGATATGAACAAATGAGTTTTAGGGACAAACAATGTGTGCTAATATCAGCAAACTGACTCCACAAACTTGAATGTGCACACGATGGAAAACTGTGTCATCAGCAGCTTCTGATTTTGCACTTCCTCATGAATGAATGCATGAATGTGGGTCAGGGAAGAAACATCAGGGGGCGAATGTAAACAAACAACGATCCTGGAAAAGTTTGGATACAAACTGGTTGACTTTGTTCATAATTACCTGCATTACTGGTAAATTGAATTTTGACATTTTGACTGATTGTGCTGAGACTCTACAAAACCTGCTGACTTACTCAGGGAGTTGTTTGTCCCAGTTGATTACAAGAAATAGTATCAACTAACCTCTGGCATTAAAGGTGCAGTGTGTAGGAGCCATCACCTCACTCTCACCCTTCTGAGCGTGCAGGAGAACCTATAGACTTCAGGAATGTTGTTTAATATGTCCACTCTGGGTCACTGTAAAAACATGGCGGCCCCTGTAGTGCGGACCTGCTCCTCATGTAGATTTACAATAATGGGCTCATGTAAGGGTAATGGAAATAAAATAATACACTTAAAACATCGTAAATTAATGAAAATGTCAGTATGTAATTATTTTATAATATTTTTTTGAAGTTATAAAAATGACACACTGCACCTTTAAAGCTGTAAATAACCTTTTTTCACTTAATAATAATAATAATAATAATAATAATAATAATAATAATAATAATAATAGTAACAATATTAATAATTATAACAATTAAAAATAGGTCATACATGCATGGCTACTAATACAGTGCTACCAAGTTGAAAACAAATGGCGGCCGTTGCTCTTGACATATGGATGACATTTGAATCCGAATCTTTCCTGCTGTGATCTGTGGTTAATTCAGAAGAACTGGAACATCAGCATAGATGAAATTGACAACATGCTCAATGGCCTGCATTCCGTGCGGGGGGGGGGGGCACCTCAGGGCCCTCGTGGCTCCATGTGTGTTGACGTAGCCACCTGAGAACACATTTATTCAATGTGAGTAGCAACATGTTTCTGCTGTTGCGACAAAAAGGTCCATATGCAATGCATATGATCAAAGTGCACGTGGTGCAAATAACTCTTAACATAATGGATTTTTTCAGTGATATCAAAACATGAATCTTATTGGAGTGCTTAAATCTATGTTTTACAATGAACCCAAATGAACCTAATACATAAACCAGAGTGTTTTTTAAGTAAGTAAATAAACGTGTTAAATTCATGTAAGTACGGGCCGTCATCAAAAATAAACCGTCGCCATGTCTTTTGCGGTCCAATCGCCATGTTTCTACAGCCGGTGAGGCAGGACATCGCATGATTGCTGATTCTTCATTAGCAAAAAATTTAAAAAGCTCTCGAAACTATTGAAGAAGAATACTCGGAGATGATGGTGGTTGTTGTTGTTTGTACTGTCCTCATTGTCTGTGCTCAGCAACGGGGCACTATGGAGGACTGTGTTTACTCGATGAAACCGGACACACAATCGAGGCTAATCTGGACTCAGTACCAGGCGGGACAGGTACACGAGCCGGGACCGGCTCTACAACCATTGCGGACACCAAGAGGCTTTATTTTGGTAAAGGGTTTTTCTGTCTTCCTGTTTGCACATCATCTATCTTGTCTTGTCTCATTGATTCCCTGATTGCCTGCACCTGGTATCATCTCACGCCCCTTTATATACGCTCCCTCCCATTTGCCTTGTGCCAGTGCGTCCTCGTTTGTTGCCCGTTGAGCACCTCGTTGTCGTGCTTTGATCCTTGCCTCGTCCCTGCCTTGTCTGACTCGCTTGTCCCTTTCTGCCTGGCCCCTTCCCTTGTTTGATTCCACGCCTGATCCTGACAGAAAGAAACTGAACAAGCTGGTCAGGAGGGCTGGCTCTGTCCTGGGCTACTCGCTGGACTCCGTGAAGGAGGTGGGGAGGAGGAGGATGTTTGCCAGACTGACGTCCATCATGGACAATGCATCTCACCCACTGCACCTGACAGTGGAGGACCTGAGCAGCTCCTTCAGTGGCGGACTGTTGCACCTGCAGTGCAGGAAGGAGCGCTGCCGCAGGTCCTCCATCCCCACTGCTGTTAGGTTATATAACTCTTCTGTGTAAATGGTCCACCTCTACCTCATCCCCTGTTTGCACTGTTTTTCTGTAGTGTATTGTTTCTGTTCGATTTATTTTTTTCTTTGAACATTTCTTCTTTCTCCTCACTTTCAATTTTGCACATCCTTATCGTACATTTTTCTCCATCGCTTTAATCCTTCTTGACGTTCTTTGATTTGTTATTGTGAGCTGCTGTAACAAGTGAATTTCCCCCATTGTATTCGATTCTATTCTATTCTAAAATGTGGCACTACTTTAATGAAGCCCATGAAGTTGTTTTCACCAGATCAGGCTCTCAGTCACAAAAACTGCTGCTATGTTTGTCTTTTCTTTAGTGAGGGGGCGGAGACAACCATATAAGTGATGGTGATTGACTAAGGTAGAGTCACATTTCATGGTGAGCCAATCAGAGGCAGAGGTGCTACCTCTCCCACCTAGTGGTGAAGTAGCATGTTTCTGACTACCCCTTAACATAAAATGCTTCATATTTATATATATGTATGTATATGTATATATATATATATATGTGTGTGTGTATGTATATATACAATTTTAAATAGACCTTTTTATTCATCTTTACTTCACCTACATTTATGTACATGTTTGTTATCAATTTCAATTTATGAAGATGAAATGACCCACCATGGCTTTTTCAATACAAATACACAAACGCTGCTCTCTCCGTAGGCTTAATGGAGGTGTGGAAACCAAACCTTAGAGAGCACAGTGATACTGGGACAGGCTCAGAGAACATGTGTCACACACCGAAGCCACAAGCACTTTCAGGTCTGTTGTCAGATAAGAGCTCCTCTCAGGAGGCCTTCAAATGAGACGTGTGTTTATGACGTGGGACGTTATGTCTTTGTTGTTCTTGTGATTACGTTGTGAGATAACCACCGCTCGGCATCAGCGGCATGGACGCTCATAATAAGGTTGGTTACTCTTTCGTTAGCAGGCAGGTTGACATAATCAGCACTTTTTCTCCAATTATTCGAAGATTCTGGAGAAATGCTCAAAGCTGCAATAAACGAATGGAGCACCCATTCAAAACATGTCTGTTTGCTTGGCCTTGGCTGTTGTTATGTTCCAACCTCACGCGTCAGCACTATCTCAGTCTACTGATAAGCTCTAGACAGCAGCAGTCAACCCATTACATATCTATTAAACAATAACCCAAATTAAAAGAAATTAAATTATTCATTTATTCACCATAGGACAAAGATGCCAAACTCATTTTAGTTCAGGTGCTACATATTTCATCTCAAGTGGGCGGGACCTGTAAAATCATAGCATGATGACCTGTAAACAATAACAACTTCAAATGTTTCCATTTGTTTTGGCCAGATTGGGCCCGCGGGCCTTATGTTTGACTCTTGCCATGGGTGATGGTCAATGGTGCAGTGACACAGAAAAAAATGTATTAACTCACACATACAGAAACTACAGTTTTATATGTTCAAATCTACAGATTTTTATCACAAATTGAAAATGCAATATATTTATTTATTTATGTATTTATTAATTATTTTTATTAAGAAATGAAATAAATATTATTACAGATTAACATGAGACTTTATTCCCCAGTAAAATGGAATACAATTTTGTATTTACTTTCATGTACTACTCATCATTTTCATCAAGGGTCAATGAGTTTGCCTGAGAATTGATGATCATTCCACTTTCAGAGTCACTGGAGCTGCAGCCAATGAAAGATTAGACTAACCCTAACAATTAAACCAAAGCCTCCTGAATAACCTGACTTGCTCTAGAAATCAGGTTAAGTCCTAATTTTGTTGATCCATTTAAATACGTGAAAAGAAACCAAGACACATTGTGGTACATTTTGGATTGTGAAACTTAATAGTCCCAGTGACAAGGGAAACACCTCAGTTGGAATCAAAACACCCAAACTCATATATAAATCACTGCCTCTTGAAACTTTTTAACAATAACTAATTTTCTATGATTGGCTTTTCTTTATTTTCCCTATATAATTATTATATACATAGATAAAATGCTGACATTGGTTCTCATATATGTTTAGAGGGAAAGTGGAACATATAATGTCACCACTAGTATCACTATATCCAACACAATGTACCTTTAAAGTAAACACATTTGTTCATCCACTTTGAGCAAACTAAAGTGATTATTTGCAGGCCTTTGGATTCCAACCCCAACTCTTAAAGGGGACCTATTATGGTTTTCCTCACTTTTGGAGTGAAACACACTGTTGTAGTGTAGAAGTATCACTAATAAACTGGTCAAACCCTCATAAAATGACCTAAACACATGTCTGAGTAGCTCGACAAAGACTGTACATGGCAGCTTCAGCAGTAGCAGTAAAGTCTGCTGCTCTCCACACCCTACATTTGTGACATCACAAATGTAGGGTGGGCGTGTGTGTGTCTGCACTAGAGGTTGTCAATCAAACAGAGGCACACTCCAACCTAACTATAGGGCTGAAAAGGCCACATGTTCTCACAATGCATTGTGGGTCTCCGGCGCCATTTTAGCAGGAAACAGGCTTTGTGCTGGTGCTGCAGAGACAGAGGCACAAACACGAGGATAAATGGACCGTATAAAACATAAAGGCGATGGGCCGAACCGAGACAAGCTGGACCTTGTTCCGAAGGCTCGGTATCTCCAAAAAATGAGTCAAATCGGTGGAATTGATCCATACGAGCACGACGACTGGACAAGAGATTGAAATGACCTGAGCTGAGATTGTCCTCTAAATCGTCAATGGAGTTATTGTACCGGCGAAGAATTTATTCTTGAGGGGCTCATGGACTAATGAACTTGGTGCAAGACCTCCGGATGTTCAGCGTTAAAGAGAAGACTGTCCTCATTTCCGAGGTAAACAACACACTTTGACCTCACTGTTTCCCACGGTGCTGCTTGTTTGCTTGCCTCTGACTAACATATGTTGGTGTCTGCTGGACACATTTGTTTCGAACAAACTATATTTTAAGCCTGGAATCCACTCTGATTGCCTTTGGCCTCCGTTAGCCTCATGGCTAGCTCAGGCACACATGTCATAGCATGGTGGGACTTTGAACCAAGCAGTCCAAGATCTCTATCTATTATCATTTTACTGTAATTGTACGCTTAAAAGGCCACGGTGTTACACACCTGCTCAGGTTAAGTCAAAGTCTATGCCTCCGTCGAACAACAAGAAGCAAAATTAGAGTAAAAATATAAAACTGTGAAAATAACAAACGAGAAAGTTACATAGAAGCTGAACTGAAATGATCCAACTCAAACATAAAAGAGAAATTGATAAATAAGAGGGGGGTGACCTGGGAGAATATAGACAGACAGTGATCGGTGTACTTGTAGCAGTGTGGTGGTACTGAATTGATAGTGCAGTGAATAGCAATGAAAGAGAGTGAGCGGGGGAAGGGGGTGCCTGTAGCGAGTGAGTCCTCAAGGACACAATGTGCTGTGGGAGCCTGGCGGAGGTGTTGCAGGGAGGCAGCGTGGATACGAGGAGGAGGAAGAGAGGGGGGATGGGAGGAAGGACTGCTGACGCATTTAGGAGCCGGTGGAGCTGGGAGGAGAAGGGGTGGGTGGGGTGCTGCTGACGTCTGGACAGCCATGCAAATCTAGGAAACCAAGGAGATGGCTCCGGTCCAAAGTCTGCCCGGTGAACTGTGGCGATCTCTGGCAAAAGACGCAATGGAGCACAAAGGAGGCTCGGACCAGAAGTTGTTGCATTTCTGTCTTTGGCTGCTTTGGCCGCGTTTCCCTCGCTTCCTCTCGCAGAGTGGTCCACTCATGTGAAGAGCGGCATCTCAACGCCGCTGAGTCCTGGACACAGATGTAACAATAGAGCGGGCTGGCTTCTTTCGAAGCATAAAAATAAAAAGTGGGTCGCACTTTTGTTTCCTGAACACCGAGACAGACACGGACGGAAGTGAGCCAAGTGCACCTGAGGCATAATTGTGTGCACATACTTCACTTCACAGTGGCAGAGCAGCACAGAGGAACATGACTGTTTAAACAGTCTGCCTGATACAGAGTGAAATCAGCTGTGTGGAGATAAAGACGCCGCTTGTCTGCACAGAGCATCCTGTCACACCACAGAACAGATAAGTCTCACAGCTGTCCTCATATGTGGGCGTCGTGTCTCTCCGGGGTGCCGCAAGATATCTTCATTGAATTGATCATTTACGTCTGGGGTGTCAAACTCGTTTTAGTTTCCGGGGGCCACACACAGCCCAACTGGCTCTCAAGTGGGTGGGACCAGCAAAATCACAACATAATGACCTAAAAACAACTCAAAAACTCACTATTGTGTATTTAATGAAAATTCTCTACATCAAAATGTATACATGTAAATTAAAACATATCTGCTTTCTATATTTCCTACATAAACCATTCAGTTTTTAACACTTTGTATCACCCTCAACACAGAAATAAAGTATCCTCATTCAAGCACGAGTGATCGATGTGCATGTAGAAGCAAATTTTGAGACTATAAAAAAAAAAAAAACATATCAAATATGTAAATCATCACACATTTTCGCATACACTCCAAATGGATCTCAAGTGGGCGGGACCAGCAAAATAATAACAATGCGACCTATATACTATGATGACTCAATTGTGCTTAAAATGGAAATACTACCGGATTGTAACTCGTGCTGAGCTGTCTCTGGCCTGTGGGCCATATGTTTGACACCCTCTTTTTTTTTTATGGAAATACTCTGTATCAAAATTTTAACTAATTTAGAAAAGATTCTCTTCTCCATATAACCAACACAAACCAAGTATGCAGTTATTTACACTTTGCAAAGTCGTCCAACTGGCTGGAGTGCACCCTCTGTCTGGCAGGTTCTGGCTCGCAGCCCATATCTTTGACACCCGTGCTTTATACAGAAATATATGTGTACAAGAACGAATGTGTATTCAATGGAAATACTCTGCATCAAAATGTAAAGTGAAATACATTTATTTGAAAAATGATGACAGTTGATTCCAAAGCTCTTAAATCAGGCTGTTTAGTGGAGGCCTGTAGGTGGCGTCCCTCAGGGCTCAGACATGCCAAAATATATGCCCCTTATTTAACTCAACGCTGCAGCTGTTTACCACTAGACTGTATCCATCAGCCCCATCTTTGTCCTTTTATTCAAGTATCAGTGATGCCAGATGGGAAATTAATAGATATTGTACTGTCACTTTAAACTGTTACTTTTCTCTTTCGATCCAAACTATCGTATTCACGAAAACAACTGGAAAAGTCACCCGCCAGGGCAGTGCGTTTAAAAACAAAGCTGTTCTATGTGCACGGAACTGCAGGAATAAACACAAACGCTCAAACTTACACGCATCCACCCACCCAGTCGATTGTACCTCTTTGCACAACCACAGCTTCCGTCCTTAACTATCAAAATAAAAGGATCGGAACTACACACTTGCATGCTGAACTGCTGTAAAAACGGAACTTTTAAAGGTGCGGTGTGTAAGACTTGGTGATATTTAGTGGTGAAATTGAATGTTGTATCCATCACCTCACCCTCACCCTTCTGATCATGCAGTTGTCCACTCAGGGCTACTGTAAAAACATGGCGGCCCCCGTAAATATACTTAAGTGGGCTCATTTAAGGGTAATGGAAATAAAGTAAAGCATGTAAAACATTGCACTCCTGAAAATGTCAGTATGTAAATGTTTTCACATTTTTTGTGGTATTTTTGGGGCTAATTGTTGGGGTAATGCAAATTATGAAACCATTGTATATTTGGCCTTTTTCAAATGTATCCATCGTGTATTGTATAGCCCCTAAAACGATTGTACAAATGCAATAATTATTGTATATCTGGCAACACTGTCATGCATGCAGAATTAGCGCTCAGCTCAATCCACAGAGTAGAAATTAACTTCAAGAGATTTGCTATTGATGGGATTTTCGAGATGTTAGAGAGAACTCCCTGTGAAGGGTTTTTAAGCAAGTTTGGCAACCACCTCTCCACACATCTGCAAAATAGCTCCTCTTTCCCTCACACCTCACAGCCTCATGTGCTATTTTCTTGCACAGCAGTGTGTGACTCAACGCCTCCAGTGTATACACAGATGGGAAGGTGTAAACACGGCGTGAAAGAAACTGTATGGGATCGGAATGCATTGGAAGAACAGGCCACATCTCCGACCGGTCTCTACCAAATGTATTAAGTCCAATTCCAAAATGACTTCCTCTGTTCCCTTTATGTTGGAGAGCCAAAGTCATGACATCATGCAGAGGCAGCAGGCATCTCCTCCACCAGCCTCTGTATTACAATATTCTTTCATCTTTGAAAACATTGAACATGTACCTGCAGGTCTCCGCATCCCAACACCACATCTATCACATGAGAGGAAAATCAACACACAGTTGCAGCTCCCATAGAAATGTACACTGATGCAAATTGAGTCACTATAATGAATTATTAAATCCATTACATGTACGTTTCCATTTGCGTCACTCGTTTCTTCTCGTCCTCAATGGCAGCCTTGGATAGCCATTCAGCCATATGTAAAGAAA
>JAFBJT010111615.1:17631-34243 GCA_016785325.1 Chascanopsetta lugubris
TAGATGTGAAAAAAAAAAAAAAATATTATTACTACCAACTCCAGATTTGGCAATCATGTTAAAAGCACGGAGGATTAACAACAGGGCACAGGCTCAGTGGTAATTACATTCAATGTGGACTCATAGGGAGAGTTTCACAGTACAAATTATTTAGACTAGTCTATTAACTGACATGGGATCGTCATCATTTAATCAACTCCTCATTAGAAACATGACTGTGGCAGAGTCTGTGACAAAAACGGCTCATTTATGCCTGATCAGCGCTTAAACCGTCGTTTACCAGCCTCCTCGTGTCCCTGTGTGATTCCGTCAGAGCAGCTGTTCCTCTTTGTCCCTGCGGGTTGTTGTGTAGGTTGCTGTGACTCTCTCCCTCCACGTGTTCAATACATATCTATCTTTTCTTTTTTTTTTTTTTTCGGTCTGATGCACCTGCGGATTTGATCACAAGAGGTTTCAGTCTCTTTCCTTTTGAGATCCGTCAGTCGTCTCCTGCGGCTTTGAAACGCTCCAAATCAAAGAGCTTGTTTTCCTCGTCTCTTTCATGGCTGAAAAATGTTGCTAATTAGCTTTGGATCTGAAACGAGTCGACTCTGCAGAAGCCACAGCGGCGGCGGCGGCGGCGTCTGTCAAAGTGAATGAAGGACTGAACAATTAATTCCTGGAGGTTTGGCTTTTCGCGGAACCTGCTGCCATTTGGTTTGATGCAGAACATCAGGGTTAGAGATGAACTCATACTAATGACGCTCATACCCTGTCATCAGCGCATACAAACAGGAACAAGCTCTGTGATTAGAGACGGGGAGGAATGACTGTTGAATTATTCAGTTACACGTGTAATTTGTTTCAAAGTCACAATGATGTCGAGAGAGAGAGAGAGAGAGAGAGAGCGAGAGAGAGAGAGAGAGAGAGAGAGAGAGAGAGAGAGAGAGAGAGAGAGCAGTGGAACTACTTAATTAGAGGTGGTGTCGATGTCCGTGTTAATGTTCACTTCACAGATATACATGAACCACAGCCGGTGCGGACGAGGGCCAGACTAAATGCTTTGATGACTCAAGACTCTCTCTAGTGGTGAAAAAGTTGTATTACGTCACTTTGCTGCGATAGACAGAGCTGGAGGAGGCTTTTACTTGGAAAATCAAACAGGAAGTGCCTTTCATATCCGTGATGATGTAAACTTCACGGCAAAGCCGGTGGGGACGAGGGGCAGACCGAATATTTTATCGACTCGTGACTCACTCTAGTGGTGAAAAAGTGCTTTTGCGTCACCGTGTTGCCATCTCCGAAGAGCTCAGCTCATCAGTCATCTTCCAAACAAACATTCAGAGGTATAAAAAATAACAACCTATGGCCCTTTTAAGTAAAGAAAGTGACACAAACAACCAAACACAAAACTCATTAATTCGGCGAGAGGGGCTGCAGGTGTGAGGTTTGACCCCCTCCTGATATTTGCATTGTCTCGGCATTTGATTAGCCACTGCAGATGGACAGGTCCCGTTATTGGGCGCCGGGGGGAGGGGGGAGGGGGGAGGGGGCAGCTGGGAGGGGGGAGGGGGCAGCTGGGGCGATATTCTCCAGGAGACCTGCCAGCTGCTGTCGATACGTCAGCGTTTTAAGGGCAGAAGGGAACGAATGAGAAATGCGAGCGGCTCCAGAGTCAATTCTCGGAGTTGTTGCACCAACAAAAACGTAATCGGCCGCGGCGAGTGTTAATGTGCGCGGCAGCTGCTCGTACCTGAGCTGTTCTACTCTTTGTGGGTATTAATGTGTTTAACAAGCAGCTGTTATCACCACCAACTAGGAATAACACAAAAGCTGTATTTGCACTCGCAGAATGCAAACAGAAGATCTCGTAATGAATATTTAGAGCAGGCCACACACACAAACACACACACACACACACACACACACACTTGCTGTTCACAGGCTCAGCAGGGACACTCCATGAATGTTCCCACAAAAACACACTCACGCTGGAATGATCGGCGCGTATTTTCTTCACACTGAAACATGCGAGTTCTTCTGGATGAAAACACTGTTTTTAATCCTCCATTCTATCAACGAATGGAAATGTGTTTTACACATATTTACAATTCCAATGACCATTTGTAGTTTCCGTGGTTGGGAAGAAGAACCTGTTTTTATTGTTATTTTAAAAAAAAAAATATATATATATATATACAACAATTCTACAACTTCATTTCAAAAGACGCTTTTTAAAGTGACACACTGCTCAACCATCTTGAGGACGAGTGAATCTGACGGCGGTCTCCCCGTCATTAAACTGCCTCTGCAGCAGTAAAACCACTCTCTCATTCTCTCAGAAGACGCCGCACTGTAACATTTTCATTCACGCTTTGAAGTATTTTCCTTTCGGAGTATTCGTCTCGGTATATTTCCATTTCCCCGCGTCACTTTCCGCCACCGTAACTCTGACTTCTCTCCTGGAACCGGAATCGGACCTTGCTGAAACAGAGGTCACCCGCTTTTAATCAGCGAAATCCACCGGTGATCTCCATCGCCAGGCAAACACAGAATAACAAACGCAGCCAGAGTACTTGAACCCAACAATTTGAGCAACCACCTCGCATTGATGTCGGCCTTTCGTCTCATCTCCACACATCCAGTCTAATTTTGGCGAGTAGCGCCGAGCGTTGACCTCGCGCCGACCTCTACCACTCATCCTCAGCGATGCTCCGCCGCCTCTTCACTGCAACATCAAACATGGCAGCACCTTTCATCTCGGAGCTTTTCACCAGAGCACGCCACCGACCGGGTCTCCTCACAATGACTGTCAAGGTCTATTATAGGTGAGGTCACATGATGACACACGCCGGCCCCGCCCACATGCACCTCCATCAGGAAGGTGGCGATACTCCAGTCAATGACACATACCACTCGTCACGCGTAGCAATAGACTCAGTGTGTTTGGATGTATGTATGAATGAATGAATGAATGAATGAATGTACGTACGCATGGAAATGCAAATACGATATTTGTACCTGAAAATAAACGATAGATTAAGAAATGAGGAGCAAATACGAAGACAGTTCTTTTGCAGTGTTTTAAGTAGTCACCACATTTAGTCCCACAATTTAAAACCGGCCCATTGAGAGGAACCATAATGCCGACGTGGCCCTCGATGAAAATGAGTTCGACACCCCCTGCTGTAAACTATCAAAAAGGCATGCTTACTTACTGGCGTTACAAGTCTTATTTAAAAAAAATAAATAAATAAATAAATAAAATAACTGACATTCTTTGGAGAGTGGGGGATCGATGTCGGCACCATATGGCATCATGTCCCGGCCCACCAGGCTCTCACAGGCGCGGCTGCTACAAAATCTACCGCGCAACACCGGCAGTTCCACCCTGCACAGACCCACAGGACGGGACAAGAGGGGCCCCGCGACTGACAAAGATCTGACCTTGAACACGCCGATGAGGCTCCGCGGTGAAATGAAGTGCAGGTTTAGCAGTTTCAAATCATCTCTCTGAAATAATCAGCGCACAAACGTGTCGGCAAGGTCACGAGTGAAAATTGCTGTCTCAACTCTTCGGATAACTCCGATCACCGGTCTTTAATGTTCTGGGAGACACAAAAAAAAAAAAAAAATAGGAAATGTGAACGTCTGCAAATTCAGTGACAACTGGCCCGTCTCCATCTACTGAGGACGGCGACGGGATCCGATCACAAGCTCCGGAGGAGCAGCTGCTGAACGGACCACCCGCTGAGCTCGTCTCCTCAACTTATGCCGTTTTCGCTCAAGATTAATTGAGCGGTCGGAATTCAAGATCAATCATGATCACATCCCAAGAGCAACCGGTATCCTGAGAACTAGAAACCTACTGTTATTCAAGTGTATGGATTCGGGCATCTCAGGGGCCTGTGGAGAAAGGGGAGTGTTAGAACTGAGCTTGTGGTTGTGGGTTCCATTCCCAGCCTCGCCGCCCGCTCTTCGGATGTATATGTGCCTGCTACGTGATGCTTCCGGGTGGACAGAGAGGCTGGGGAATTGAACCCATGACCTCTGAACTACATCCAGCTTATCATACTCAAAGAAAGCCAACCTCAGAGGAACTTATGATTATGATGTAGGTTCTCAAAAATAAATAATACCCTTAAGAAATGAGAGAACAATAGAAATAATAATAAAAACAGGGATTTTTCAAGTGAATCAGACCTGATTTGTCCACAGTGATATTTAAACCGTCGCTGTATCATTTATTGTTCCCATTTAACTTTGGAATGAAAGAGCATTTTAATATCATAAGATATTTAATAGCATTATACTGCTATTGTTCACATACTGAATTGCATCAGTGTCAGAATAAAGCTTGTAACTTTCCAGAACTGAGGCGTTTCAATTGTACATTCACAGACTTTTAGATTAGACGATTCAAAGTGGCTCCTCATTAAATTGCCATTACAGTGGTGGCCGTTCTCTAAGGGCCCCGCGTCAGCTCAGGCCAGCGGCTACTCACTTCCGCGCAGTGCTGAAGAGAATAGGTCCCAACTGTCAGTGTGCAACAAAAATGAAAACGCAAAAAACCTCTGAAGTACAAAACAATGACACGTGCATTCTCCAAAACGACAAGAGTGCATCACGTCGTTGGCTGAACGGGAGTGAGATCGCATTGGAAGTGGACGTGGCTCTGTGGTCCAGCGGGCGCTTTGATTGCACGAGGTCACGGGGTCAAGTCCTCGCCTCTCCATCCACCCTAAGATGACAGAGTCTGCTTGTAGAAGTAAAAGTAAAGTAGTGGACGTTCACCAGCGCTGACTGCGGTGTCCTCAGGCACCGGCGCGGAGGATCGAGAGCGCTGTCAACAAAAGGCTCTAATCCCGCCGAGGTGTCCGACGGGCTTGTTCGTCTCAATCGGACGAGGATGCAAATGAAAAAACACTTCAAATCCAACTCTGGGAATCTGCGTTCATCAAACACTCGAGGAGGAGCGAGGCGCGAACGAGCCTCTTCAGAGGAGCCGGAGGGTCGGAACCTTTTCTCTTGGTGAATTGTTGCGTGGTCTGAAAACAAACCCCCCGCGCTCCACAACCTGAGCCGTCGCGGAGATCTCTTTAACGGTCTGTCACCGACAGGCGCGGCGCCATCCCTCTCCCACAGTCCGCCGCTAAACTGGCATTAATACCCGCCCCGCCGCCGCCGCCGCGCGCCAATTATTTCTGCAGCACCCGGCGCTTTAGTCTCTTTCGCTTTCTCGACATCTCACCGCTCTTCAGGCCCGATATCTGGGATTGAAGCGGCGGAGGATGTGCGACGGCTCCGGACGCTCTTTTGCCCTTTCCGGCTGAAGTGCCCTTCTGGACCGAATAAAGAACTTTTAATTACGGAATTATTCCGCCAGCGTCGGAGTCGCGGTTCAAAAGGGGACGAAATCATTGTGGAGCCGAGTCACCGACTTGAGAGAGGAACTTTTTTCCGTTCGCACCTGCCTTCCTGTCTTTGTGGAGGATTTCTCCGTATAATATATCTGCGTCTCCTCGCGGAACTAATTAGCATATCGCGGCTGCAGTGTTCGGCTCTGCTTTGTTTTCAACTCTTCCTCCTTGAACCTGTTTAAGACTTTATTTAAGGGATTAATGCTAATGTTACGGACGTCTTGCGGCTGGCAAAGGTTGATGTGCATGGCTTTTAAAAGTAAAAGTATTATGGGATGCACGTTGTTTACAGGGATGATGTTCGAGAAAAGAGATGAAACAAAGACAAAAAAAAAAAAAAAGTGGGGGCGGCAGCTTAAGCAGGAGCTTGTTTTTGCAAACTTGGTTTCACAGACGCAGAGAGACAACAGATGAATCCTCCGGGGATGAAATCTATTTTACACATTTTGTCTCAGGTAAATACTTCGCTCCCCATATGGTTTATGGTTCATGTCGGTGCAGGGGACAATATAACATATAGACCGTATTATTACTATTTGCAGATCTTTTGTTGTGGAAGATGCAAATGTAGCATCAGGTGTTGGAGGTATAATATATATCGAATATAATGATGGAATAATGAAAATGGTATTTTGCTGCATTCTTTTTATTTAGTTTAGCAGTTTGGCCTTTTGAACATGTGCCATATATATATATATATATATATATATATAATAAAATAGAATTTGGGAAAAAAATTGATTTCATTTTCACTTTGCTTTTCTAAATGTAAAACATATGTATTGTAAAATGTAATTTATAAATGAGAGTTTGAGCAGAGAAGGGAAAGTCAAGACTGGTCATTTCAAACGTTTCTCATCTAATTCAAAATGGCCACCGCCTGGTTCTGTCTTGCTCTTTGTAGAGTTTAGAATATTGGATCAGTGATCGAGGTCTGATCTCACCAGACAATGCGTTTCTTCAGTTGACTTGGTTAGTTGCTGAATATCTGCGCGAAGGCCTCAAACATCAGTCACAGTGATGTTCAGAAGTTGAAATCCTGGCTTCCAGGCGCTGGAACTTTCCACTGGATTTGCAGTAATCGCTTCACGAGGTCTCCGGCATGGAAGGCGGTGGGGTGGACAGCCAGTGAGTCGGCTGCTGGCACGCTGGACATGGTCACCGCCTGGTTAGTGCTGCTGCTGCTTCCTGACAGTGTGTCCAACTTTGTGTGAAGGCCCCGTTGTGAAGGGAGGGACAGTGCTGATGGAAACATGGAGGCAGATTTTGGCATGAGCTGATCTCCATTCAGGGGATATGGAGCAGACAGAAGCTCGGAATAAAGGAGCTTTGTGAGGAGGTCGGTGTGAAATCTCGGTCCTCGTCTGTGCGGAGTCGAGGCAGCGGAAGATCGCACAGCTCCGTTTCAACCAATCAGCTCTCCAGCATTGATTTCGCTGATTAGAGCCACCCAGGTCCGACTCTGTGAAATCACCAGGTGTCGTGTCCAAATGGAGGAAAGGGCCTTTTCAAGAAGTAAAAGTGGAGGGAGGGTAACCAGCTGATTAAAAGTGCCAGTTGAAGTAAACCAAAGTTTGTTTAGTAACTCAAACAAAGAGTCAAAGAAAGCTAAATCATGCTAATCACCCCCTAGTGGCTGGCTGCGGTGTAGCCACATTTACAGATTGGAGTATGACTACGACAAAAATGCTGAAGCACATTTCTGCAGAGTGCTTATGAGGCTCGTCGTGGGCGGTTCACTCCTCGGCCGCATTGCCGATGTCTAACTCCTCCCACTTCCTGGTTCATCCCAAAATGGGCAGAGAGGCGGAGCACAGGTGGAGCTGGGGGTGGGGCCCATGGTGCTGTCACAGCATCCACAGAACGTGCCAGGTCGAACCAGGTGTCACTCCAAAGGCCACACCCCTTAATTATGCACAATTTCAAACGTTGTTGAAATAAAAATAAGCAAGTAAGAGATCAATTCGCCCCTTGTGCAGTTGTCATGGGAATACATGTGACTGATTGAGACCAAATCGTATGAACAAGACTTTAAACATGTTTCATTCACCTCTAAAGTTGACCATTTTAACATAGGTCTATGGGGATTGACTCACTTTTGCCTCAAGTGGCCATCCTGTGAACTGCGTGTTATTCAATGTCTGTACTGGACTCATTAATCAGCCCTGGAGGTTGGCACTTGGTTACAACATTAACTCATGGGTTAAATTGGTAATTTGATGTAGAAAAAAAAAAATCATGATTGACAGCTGAGACCACACAATCATTAGCGAGCAGACTGGAAAGCGGAAAGAGGGCAGCGCAATTACTTAAAGCAGTCAAAACAAGATCTATTTGAAATGTTTCCGGATTCGTTCTCAAAGAAGAGACGTCAAAAGGATGCACCAGAGACCAGAGTCTGGTCTTTCTATTCAAAGGCAAGAAAACGAGTTTTTATTTGAAAATGGGAAAAAAAAAATGTGCACGGATTGAAAACAAGGTGCAATTCCCTCGCCCAGGCTGCAGATGTGTCACGAATTCAATAACCGATCACGACTGAGCGGAGATGTTTTCGCAGCGGAGAGGCGTAAACCCACTCCCCTGCCCACTGAAGCCTCGAGACGCCTTCGTCTCTGCTGAGGTATGTAAAGGTCATTTGGACTGTGAATCATAAAGAGAGGACGGACGTATGGAGAGGCCGCGATGATGGGAGTTGTATAGAGGACGTGAAAGGATTTGAAGCACTGTCTCACGGCTGCTTTCATGTAAGTTAGATCTGCTGTACAAAGCGCAGAATAGGGAAACCATGGCCCCTGCAAAAAGACAATGCATGCCGCCATTGCACGGACAGTATATGTACAGTATATGTACAGTATATGTACAGTATGCAGTATATCTACCTGAGATTATCATTTTGTGAAGGTATTCAATCGGCCCGGCAGATAGATACAAACTCTTAGAATGAAGTGTAAAGGTTAAGTAGCAAGATCGTGTTCCACCATGAATAAATTAATTAGAAATGACATCGAAAATTGAAACATGTGACACATAGATTATAAGATGTGACCCAGTTATACATTCAAAATGGTGATAGTTCTATGGCTAAAGTCAGCAAAAATAAATATTCTGCGGTTCTATTTTAGCTTGGTCCAAAGCGACATACTTTCAAGAATGGTAAATATATAAAACAACCCCCCCCCCTCCTCCTCAATCACCTCCACACCCACAACACATGAGCATTGTTGGGGGGCAAGTGGAGGAGACAGAGCAGAGAGGACAGCTCAGCTGAGATCGGCTGCACTAATCATGACTCCAGAGCGTGTGGATATCAGCTCTGCTTCAGTGGCTCGTTGTGAAGATTATGGTTGTGTGTGGTTGTGTGCAGGGTTGAATCAGGTGAAAAGTCCCGTTTTGGACGGAATGAATTGATTAGTCATGTTTAGTAAAGAACAACAAGGGCTGCAGACATCAGATCCATTCAATTCCAGCAGGATATGAAGATGATTTCAACCGAAGGGATGAAAAAAGTTGTATAAACCAATCATGTCCCTTCAATATAAAAACAATTGAAGTATTCTGACCTTATTCCGGTGGAATAGATTGTTTTTCTTCGAAATCTGACAAATATGATGGGTGACGAAAAGAAATCGCATGAAAGGAAAGTATTAATGAAGACGCCGGTGATAAAGTCACATTTCGGAGTCTCATCAGGTCTCGAGGCTTTAGCCAAGACCCCAAAAGAAGCAGGTCCAGGACCGTCTTAATCCGGCCTGAGGGCATTCTAAGTGGGTGTCGGCGGGCGCATGCTGCTCCGGTGATGGATACGTGTTGTACCTGCCCTGCATGTTATCAGTCACCCTCAGACGCAGGATATTTGTTTTGTATCAATGCAGATGAGACAAAGGTGGAAAGATTCCTCATCCGCCGCATTAGTCATTCTCTTCCACTCCCTCCTAAGTGCGAGCGGGCACACACTCCGCTTGTTACGGCGGCTGCAGTTTGTCAGTGATGAAGCGTTTGTGTACGGCCTATAATTGAAGCATAACTCCCGCACACTGCAGGGGTCAATATTACCCACAAACCTCCGGGGGCCGGAGATCTCGCGCAGTCCGACCGCTTTACATTCGCTTCTCCTCTGACCCAATTAGTCCTATATTATGCATATTACGCCGTCCTCTGCCACGCCACCACGCCGAGAACCGCGGGCTGTTTGGCCCGCTGTCGCACCTGCGCCGTCGCTCTTGTAAACAAATTGAATTTACGTAACCTTGCTGGCGGGTGTAGGAACCGGCAGAGTCCGGGCGGATGGTTTCGCGAGGCCCCCGCTGGAAACACAGTTATTACGGCAGCAGAGAGGAAAGAGTGAGCTCGCCACCGCCTACAGTGGCAACCGGCTCGTTTTGTTATATGGGTGATGAAGTTGATGTATGGGCCTCTTCGATGTGCCCAACAGCCCCAGTCTCTCTTGCCAAGTGATGAATAGCATCAATACTCTGGGCTATTGGAGAAGACCATGGGCACACCAGATCTCATCTCAGCTCCTCCTTTCCATTTTCTTCATGTTCAATCGTTTTGGGAACATCTCAAAATATAGTGTCCTCACATTCCCTCCTTCCCTTCCTTCCTTCCTTCCTTCCTTCCTTCCTACTCCTTTTGTGCAACTTTAAATGAGATTTAAAAGGACTGTTCCAACTGAATTCCATTCAGCAACAACAGATGGCAGTGGTGTTGAAGGTTGGACATCCTCCAAACAAACAGTCACATCTACCATGCCATTTTTGTTTACTACAAAAAAAGTGCCGCATGTTTGTAAAGAACCAATTTCAACGGCTAATCAAACCACAACTAACAGACAACTAATTCATCTAGGAAAAAGGTTGTGAGGTTAAATGAACACATCTCATGCACATCTCAAATCTATTGTCCTCATATTCCCTTCCGTCCTTCCTTCCTAGCTCCCTAACTTCCTACTCCCTACACTCTTAGTGCAACCAGCGTGTTCAGCAGCAGAGCATTAATATGGTTTCTGGTATAATCATATTTCCTCAGTTACATCTATTAGTTCTCCCTCTGAGATTAACACTGATAAAACAGCAGACTGAATGCAGAAGTTACTCATGACTCACTCTAATGGTGGAAAAGTGGCATTACAGAGTGGCACTTTCTGAGTCGTCTCTTGATATCTATAGAAAGTATCACATTGATGTGTATGGTATGGAATTTAAACACTTAAAGTATGGGGAAGAATGGAAATGAATGGAATCTCAAGTAGATTGTCCCCCCATTCCCTTCCTTCATTCCTTGCTCCCTTCCTTCCTTCTTTCAATCCCTACTCTCTATGTGGAACTTTTAATAAGATAAAGGGTATGCAAGAGTGCACGGGAAAGGCATGACAAAGCACTTTTGAAAGATTAAGGCTGACTAACTGCACAGCAGTGCCTCCTTGGCTTTGTCTCCTCCTCCTTCCTTTCCTCTTCCTCCTCTCTGCATCTGTCCGGCAGAACAAGAGGGCGCAGTGCGTTAGAGAGGAGATTACAATCGGATGTGAATTGGGCCGCAGATTGGTTTGTCGGCTGAAAACGCTTGAAAATGGAAGATGGGGCTGGAGGCAGAAGGGAAGGACCGGTGGACAGATGAACAATGAGAAGAGAAGGTCACAGTTAAAAAGGCAGAGTGGGAGAATAATGCTGCTGCAACATCTGCTGCTGCTGGCGTGAAGGATAATCCTGCATTTTGGTCAAGTACTTGCACATTATCCAGTCAGAGTTTTGGCAGCTGAAGGCAAATGACATGTTTATTTACAGTGTATCCGATTTAAAGTCAATTCAACCCTGACTGATGCACCAGACTTGCTAGTTTATGCCATCAAGGGTGATGTGCGTTAAAGAACACGGATGTGCTCACCGCTCTGCTGTCATTACAGTACGGACGCTGTGCTGGCGCAGTAGTAGTAGTGGGGGCATCATTGGTTTGACTTCTAATCCCCAAAACAGAGCATGACGAACCTCCGAGTCGAGTTTGACGTCGGCTTTGGTCAATTTGAGTCGGCGGAGCAGAGTTTCAAGCTGCTGCTGACGACTGCCAAGAGGACTTAAGAGTGCACAAAGTGGTGGGTTTCATCTACAAGTCGAGTAGATACTTAAATTGGCAGCAGAGATCATTGGGAGAAAAATCTGTTAAATATGTGTACGCTGTAAAAAAAAAAACAAGAAAAAAACATCGCGATTTAATTATTAGTACGTTTTGATTTAACTCTTTGATATTACGTGTATAATGGGGGGTAACCAATGGCCAGAGAGCGGATGAGACTCTTAGAGGGACAGTTCAACTGAATTCCATTCAGCAAAAACAGATGGCAGTGATGATCAAGACTGGATATCCTCCAAACAGTCGCGCCTACTATGCCATCTTTGTTTACGACAAAAAAGTAGCATGTGCTTGTACATAACTTATTTCAACGACAAATCAAAACACAGCCAACTCGTCAAACGGACAACTCATTAGGAGTTCCAACCACGTTTCTCCGAGTTCTCCTCGCTTTTAATTATATATGTAAAGCATCCCAGTATCTTTCTTTCAAATCCATCTTGCCATTTCCCCCTGAGCTTTTCCAAACTAGCGGTTCCATTTTTAGACCGTCCCTCCATCTCCTTCTCACCACATCACATACATACTGGTGTAAAGGTGTCTTTCCTTCCTCCGAGTGCCAGCCCTCGGAAAGCAGCCGGTCTTGTGTTTTAGGTCACCCATTAAAGCACTCAGGCTGTTTTGTAGCTTTTCACTCCATATCTCCCATCATTAGTCACCTCTAAGTGAATTTAACGAGAAATTACCCATAATGGAGGCAAAACTGTTTTCTATTTTTTTTTCTTTCTTTTTGCCACTAAAGGAGCAGAGCACTAATCCTTACTAATGACTTATGATAATCATCGGAGCCCTGAAACCTAATGACCGTTCGTGTGTAACTAAGACGGCTTATCCATAAAACTCATCTTGAAGGGTGATGATCTGATGTCTTTAGGATTTTTTATTTTCTTTCCCCCAGTTTTTATTTCACTGCTCCCCCCCGGTGTCAGCGCTGCACCATCCAAGAGTCATGAGGCGTTTTACAGTGCTTGTAGTTTGTTGACTGCACTCCATTTTCCAGTGTTTGGTGTCAAATTATTTCCAGGCAGAGTGCTCCATCGATTGTCTGTTGGAATGGGTGTCAGAGAGACGGTTTCCATAAAACTTTCATGTGGCCTGCTTTCCCTTTTCTCTCGGCCCCCCGCCCCCCAACAGGAGTTAGTGTTTGGTTGTTCGCTTCAACAAAGGGGACGTTATTGATTCTCACATTAATTCTCATCCTTTTTCTCTCTCTTTCTCTCTCTCTTCCTCCTCCTTGCAGTGGCAAACATTTTGTGGCGGGAAGAAGGTACGTCTACAGCATTCATTTCATCCAGTTAATTGAATTTCTGTAATAGGGTTAGCGAACTGTGATGAGAGGGATTAAATGATTTGATGCTTTGGAGGCAGATAACAGTATCGCAGGCTTATTTTCCATTGCAAACATTCACACTGTGCAGAGGCGGCGGAAGCTATTTCAGGTGTGTGTTTTCTCCCTCTCTCTCCTTCCGCTCCTGCAGGTCTCGGCATCGGCAACATGTTCTACGTGTTCTACGAGGACGGCATAAAAGTCATTCAGCCGGTGGCGTGTGAGATACAGCGACACATTAAGCCCAGCGAGAAGCTGCTGGCTCTGCAGGTGAGTGGCTCAGGAAGCGGGAAAGAAGACGGAGCTTGTTTATTTTTGACGCGCTGGCCTTTTTTTTTCTCCGTGTGAGAATGAGCAGAGCATCCAGGGTTTGTTGTTGGCGGAGATCATAATTGACTTTGGGCTCTGAGGCTGAATGTGAGAAGCTGCTGGAGTGCAAATTACTTTTTCAAGCATTTTCTTTCATGACATCGGCAGCATAGGAACCCACTGTTCCTTCATTGGAGGTTTTGCCCAGTGACCTCAAATGAGACCTATGAAACTTGTCAGCTACTCAACAGTAGAGTGAAGGTCTCAGAAAACACTATAGCTTCCTCAGACTGTCCAGCGCTCCAATGTCAGCACGACTGTTTACCAGCGCTCTACTCACTAAAGTCCTCTGGCTTCATTGCCTCACCGGTGAATGGCATCTCAACAGCGTTTTGACGTAGTTGGCTCTTGACGCGGCTCATGTTAAACTTTATCAGTCAAAATCAATGGTCCATTTAGAACATACATGCTACGTTGCAGTTCTGCCTCTGGTGGAAATGAGGAGTTAGCTCGATACCTTGAGCAACACACCTCACACATTAGAGACATCTGTTGATAAAACACCTCGACTGTTTCAACTCTAAAGTGGCCACACATCAATACATATATTCTTTTGATCATGGCCGTGTCACTGAGTGATACCCAGCCACCACGGGACCAGACCTACCGACAGCCCCCCTTCATTTGATTCACTGACAGACCACATGCAGTCAGGGGCGGTTCCGCCTCTGCAGAGTCTTTACAGCCGCCTCCCTCCCCGAATCACCGTTTATCACCCGAGCTCTTGAGCTGCGAAATATTCAAAGCGGCTCTCTGATAGATACCCCGCGAGATTTACATGTGTTCTCCGAAGGACGGTTTCGTCTGAGCCGCTTTTCATCCAGGGAGCGGCCGCGCTGATTGGATGGCTGTTATGCATAATGCAGTGCCCATGAATGCACAACAATCAGCCGAGCGTTCCACAGAGAGGTGTGTTTGTATTAGGGTATCAATCACCACGAGTGCCGTGGTGCCGGTTCCAGCGCTGTCTTGCGGGATTGTGGCTGGGGCCGCTCCCAGCGTGGCGCTCGAATTCTCCCCACTGCCAGAGAGCATTGATTGATTTGTTCATGGTAATGGCACAGCCGATCCATTACCCTCAACTACCATATAGAGTGTTTACTGTGTTACACACAGTGCAGGGGAAAAACACTCTGATGTCCTATTGTAGAAATACAGAGTAGCATTTATTGTACTTTCTTGGTCAGGGAGAGTCGTAAAATTCCTGAATTGTCCCGAAGGTAACGTGATCAACAGCTCTATTGCAGTTTCTCTCCATCTCTAATTCTCGATTACGAGTGGCTCGACAACAATTCCTACTGATCTTCAACAAGTTGGTGCAGTGGGAGCACGACGTGAAAGGAAATCAATGACCACATGGGGAGCCCCCCAAGTCTCAGGACCAAGTCCTGCTGTGGTCACTGCCAGAAGTGGTGTTGCTGTCCAAGGGGAGTACCTGTCCTCTGGACTAGGTGGGTTACACCTAGTTGCAAGTGTCAACTTTTGGATACTGAGGTCCTGACTCTCTGTGGTCATAAAAAATCCCCTGACATCAAAGAGTAGGGGATTGTTCCCGGTGTCAGGGTCACTCCTTAACTGGAGTGAGGTGATCATTCTGGCACAACATGGCTACCATGCATAACCCAGGTGGGTGCTACACTTTAGCCGTGGTTGGGTTGTGTCCCCCCAACTTTGTAAAAAGTGCTATGGTGTCTTGAAAAGCGCTTTAAAGGCAAAAGTAAAAAAAATAAAATAAAACGTGTGTTATTTAGTCCTTAACGGTGAAACTACGGCTTTCTCAAATAATATGCTGACACCTCATCACATTACAACCACATCCTGCTCAAACTAATGCTAAACATAGGGGTCGAGGTCAACATAAAGAAGAGAACTGGGATCCGATTGGCTGAAATCCCGCCTGACACACTGTCACCAGTTGAAACACGTGTTTCGAGGGTCTTGAACAGAGAAACCTGATTGTCTCAGACCAGCAGCAGCGAACAGCCATGAACACAATCCTTTCCTAAGACGTCCAAAGTGAAGAGAGGTCCCTTTGAAACAAACCACCATGCAAATTCACTTCACATCAGATTTTCCAAAAATGCCATGTCATGTTAGGGTTGACTTTAAAAGAAAGGATCGCATTCAACATTGATTCTCAGTTCTGATGGCATAGTCAGTCAATCTTGGTGAAGAGGCACATGTCAGGGCGACTGCTGAGCTCTTGAGGACAACAAACAAGTGTCAAGATATTTGTCAAATGATGGATGAGAGGAAGAGCGGGAGAGAGAGGCTGCAGTCTGTCTTGGCCGTTGCTTGCACCTGTTACCCTGTATGGTGGAGGTCAATGTCAGCGAGGCACGGCACATATACTGTACCACACCGGCAAGAAGCTGCATGGAATCCCCAAGGAACCTCTGTCAATCAGGCTGCATGGCCACGGATGTGGTGTATCTCTACTCCAGGACCTCATATCGAGACACGTGAAAGTCCGAATGGATGATGTTACATCAGCGGAGGAAAATCAAATATCAGTCACTTCAGCTCTTCGCTGGATGAAGCAACCCAGAGATCCTATACATTACCAGCCACGTCAGAGCCTTCTCAGGCGTCTGAATAATTCAGTGCAAGAACACAACTGTCTGCCGACTGACCTGTCAACCATGTGAGACACACGCTGAAAGATTCCCATTTGGACTTTTGGAGAAACACCTCCAGGGGACTTAAGTGTTGTGTGCTGCTACTTTTGCTTTCAAATTTCTCTTCCTAACACTGGAGACGTGGCCGTGCCGATGGTTTCTTGCACTTTCCAGATCCCAAATATATTAAGGCCACAAATCGTTCACTGGCTAAAAGGGAGAGTTCACAGAATTCTTGTGCTGCTCAATAGGGATGGTTGGAATTCATCATTCTGATGCAGTCAAAATCCCTCTTTGAAATATCATATATATATATATATACAGTGGTTTTTAACAGGAGACTGTGTTTCCATAACCATGTCCGCTGCTATCTGGAAAATGCCATAGAATGCTCCATAAGTCACATTTATGTTCTGCCCCCCCCACACACACACACGCACACACACACACACAGACATATGCAGCACAAACACACACGCACACACAAACATATGCAGCCACAAACACACACACACACACACACACACACAGAACACACACCAACACAAAGAGGGATTATGGCCGCCCCCCATTCACACCCTCGGCTGGGCATCAGATGTTCGATTTCTCACCTCTTAAAAGGTGCAATAAGTGGGGTTTTACAGCCACGTCACACAAAGTGACCACAGTGTGTGGGTCTGCAGGGGATTCATGCAGTTCAATACCAGTGATGATTGCTTCACAGAGTGCAGGGATTTTCTGGCTCGGCTTCGCTGACTGACTGACCGACTGAC
>JAFBJT010111615.1:39665-61435 GCA_016785325.1 Chascanopsetta lugubris
AATCACATTAAATATATATATATATATATATATATATATATATATATATATACTATCACTATCCTTCCTTCACCCTGCGTGGTGGCAGCAGTCATATGGGAGGTCGAGGAGAAGGTGAGGGCTGCCTCCGAAGGACAGCTGGGTCCCAGCACCTATCCCGCCAATTGCCTCTTCATCCCAGGTCACCTACGTTCCAAGGTGCAACAGTGGGGCCACTCGTCCCACCTCACCTGCCATCCCGGAATCCACCACACTCTCGAGTTCCTGCACCACTGCTTCTGGTGGCCCTCCATCGCCGACCACACTCGAGACTTCGTTCAAGCCTGCACCACCTGCAGCCAATGCAAGTCGTCATGTCAACCACCTGGCGGTCTCCTGCAGCCCCTTCCAGTTCCTCGTTGACTATGGTCCCATATCACTGTGGACTTCGTCACCGGTCTGCCTACCTCAGAGGGTTCTACCACCATCCTCCCCATAGCGGACTGTTTCTCTAAGATGGTCCACTTTGTCGCTCTGCCTAAGCTCCCTTCTGCGAAGGAAACGGCAGGGCTTCTACTCTACCACGTGGTCTGTCTACATGGCATTCCCCTGGATGTCGTGTCTGACCGGGGACCCCTGTTCGCCTCCACATTCTGGCACGCATTCTGCCAGCTCTTGGGGAATCTGCAAGCCTTTCCTCCAGCTATCACCCACAGTCTAATGGCCAAACCGAGCAGAAGAACCAGGAACTCAAGACTGCCCTCCGCTGCTTGGTCTCCCAGAACCCTACAGCCTGGGCCAGCCAACTAGTGTGGGCCGAATTCGCCCACAACTCCCTCCACTCCGCTGCCACCAACCTGTCACCCTTCATGTGTGCCTATGGCTACTAACCTCCCCTCTTCCCTAGCCAGGAGAAGGAGGTCTCCTGCCTGTCTGCGTGGCTCTTCATCCGCCATTGCCACAGGACACGGGACAGAGCCAGGAGTGGCTGGCCACCACCACCGCCTTCTTTCATCGATGTGGGACCCGCAGACACTGTTCGCCGCATCCTTCACTCCAGGCAACGAGGCCAAGGCACACAATACTTAGTAGACTGGGAGGGCTTTGGCCCTGAGGAGAGGTCCTGGGTGCCGGTTTGCCATATCCTGGACCGATCACTAATCAGGGACTTTCTCCATCGTTATCAGACCAACCCCGACATCCGCCCCCCTCCCCCGCTCCCTTGCTGATATGGACAAGGACCTCTTTGGGTCACAAGAGTTCTTCCAATTGATTCCTCGTGGTTGAATTGTTTTGTTCCTGACCCTTCTCCTGTCTCCACGTCTGGTAACCTGATCTGTATCCTGTTTATTGACCACGATTTTCGCCTGCTCCTTGTTGTTTGCAGCCAACACCCAGTAAAGCTTGTGAACTCTCAGTCTGTCTCTCGCCTTTTCGTTGCTGCTATTGGGTCCTACCTGATCCATAACAGCATTGTGTGTGCATCATACATGGTGAATATACAACTTCACACTATGAGGCCTGTTTCTCTTACTGGACATTGAGATTATGTGCCGTTCAGAAAAGTACATTTGTTGGACATGTGTTTGAAGTGGCAGCTTTTCACCTTGATTGCATTGAATCCTTTTAGCACATCAATAACAACTGGAAAATGTACTATCTGATATGTCTTTGATCATCTGGCTCTTCTAATAGCTGCTGGGGCGGCTACTTGGATGCTATGGCATGTTTAGTGAGAATCACTGCTGTGATTCAGACAGACGAATACCACATAAAATGCGAACAGATCTGTGATGTGTAAGACATGCAAACCCCCGCCCCCACTCATACACTCTCCATTCCCACTCTGAGTGAAATCAGCCACTGAATCAAAGCTAAACAGATCTAATCAGGCAGACAAGACCAGTAATGACTTTTCAATGGGACGTATTATGAATGGAGTGTCACAGGCAAATCTGAATAAAGTGGCAAAGTGTTTGAGTGGGAAAGTTCAAAGTAAACCTGGGACTGACGGTAGAACTAGACCGATTCTGAAAATACAGCACAGTCTTTACATCATAAAAGTAAGCAAACTGATCTACTAACTTAGAGCCATTCGTAAATGAAAGGTTACAGGCCTAGTCCAAATCCTCTCAGATGCAACATCATTTAAAGATGCAGTGTGTAAGATTTTAATGGATTTCTAATCTCGTACATGTTTTATTTTCTTCCATTACCTTAAAATGAGCCCATTAATGTATATTTACCCATGATATACAGAAGTTTGAAGACTTTAGCAGGGACCCTCCTTAGCTTAATTCTTCAGAGGCCGTAACAAGGGTTTTCAGCTGCAACCTATAATTTCAATATACACTGTATACACACGAGAATGATGTAGAAAAAATGTGCTGAGTGAAATACTTTTAAAAAGTTGCTGACTAATGATTTTTTTTTGCTTAATAGAAAGTCAACCAATGACATAATAAATAAATCGCAACTGCGAATGTAGAAGTGTACATTAAAATGTTAATTATGGGACAATTTTTTTGAGTTTTGAATAAATGTAGTATTACATACTTGTCATTAACAATAACCATGATCTTATTTGTATGTCTCTTGTTTATTAAGCTTTCAAGTGCATTTTATAACTTCCACATCAGACGAATGGGCTGTGATCCAACCCTGTGTAATTAAAATTATCTTCTATAATTATTCTGTGACTAATGATATTTTGAAGTGCACTTCTCAATTTAAATCAGGATTACCTGCTACATCACATAGCATGCTTGGATGACTCCCACCAAGCGAACAATGCACCTAAGCAAATAAACATTTATTTCACACACAGAATCGGAACATGTCCCAAAGTGCGGTAATGTGAGTTAATTGTGTGTCTTCTCACCCTCACTTTCCAAACACCTTCAATTATAAAGTGCCTTCCCACATTAGGTTTCAGGCCCTGTCCTCTCCACATATCTGCTGGCATCCTCAGCCAGGCAGGAAATTGAAAGAAGAAGGCAGAGAATCATCTAGAAAGCTGACAGAGGATGAGCTGCTGACCATAATT
This sequence comes from Chascanopsetta lugubris, assembly GCA_016785325.1. NCBI lineage: Eukaryota > Metazoa > Chordata > Actinopteri > Pleuronectiformes > Bothidae > Chascanopsetta > Chascanopsetta lugubris. Next base: position 42,691 of record JAFBJT010111615.1, read on the forward strand.
ACCCCAAGTGCTATTCAAATGGCACCACCTCACTTTATGGACAGTTAAGAATGCCTGTGCTCTCTAATGTGTTTTCAGAATTCCATCAGTAATGTTCCTATCCAGTGGCCATATTCAGACACGTGGCTGCAGCTGGCAGACAATGGCGGCTTAATAGGCAGCTACTTAAAGACACTACATCAGTCGCTTCACACCGCTGCTGAGCTCTATATAGCCCGTATCACAAGTCAGTGAATGTTCCATCAGGACATAGTAACAAAAGAATGATTTGCTCATCAAGCTTTTCATCTACATCCATATACATCTAAACACAACATCGCCTATGTCTGTGTTTGTGTGTGTGTGTGTGTGTGTGTGCGTGTGTGTGTGTGTGTGTGTGCATGTGATGATGTAATTTTAGGGTGTAAAAGAAACCAAGGAGGGATTACATATTTATTAAATAAAAATGTCATTAAAATATCCCCCAACAATGATCGTTCTCTAATTTTCAATATTTTTGTCACAACTAAACTATTTAAAACAAAAATAAAATTATAATCACTAAAATATTCAACAAAAAAATATCCATGACCCTTAAATGAACCCATGAATCCTCTCTACGGGGGCCGCCGTAGTAGTAGTAAAGTAGACTACTAAACATCCTCTGAGCGATGATAACAGCTGGTCTACCATAGCTTCTCCTGCATGCCCAGAAGGGTGAGGATGAGGTGATGGATACAACATTTCACCGTTATTGTCACCAAATCTTACAAACAACACCTTTAAAGGTAGGATTTTATGGTATTTGAGGATGACGTTGTCCTTTTGTGTCCCTCACTTCAAACTTGAATGAAACCTATGGTGACTGGTGCAAATTGACGCAAGATTTAAAAGTGGCAGTGGATGGTTTTGTGTCTGACCTTTGATACATTGGTGACCTATGTATACACTTAACTCACTTGCATAAAGTCATGTGAGACTGCCCTGTAGTTCCCTATTAGCATGAGCCAGAAGACACAAAAATGTGGGTTTGTACTGAGGGCACAGTATCACTACTGGTTTATGCATTTCTGATCGTTTCTGAATGTAGACCCAAAAATAACTCAATTTATAAAAGGTATTAGACTGCTGTTAAATTAGAATTTTAACTCAAATGGCAGGCAATTAACAAACTGGCCGAACGGATAAACAAGGGCAGGGTTAACCATGTGTTTATATTTGGGGTGGGTGATACTGGGAATTTTGGCATCGAGGATATTGCGAAACACGGCGAGGGAGCGAGCGAGTACAACTCGAAAAGAAACGCTGGCAGGAAAAACATGGAGCTTAAAAGCAGATATCCTCACATTCTGCATCAGATCCCGTCATCCATATCAAGGAGCGGATTAAGGAAAAGTGTGGGCAGGTTCTTTAATATCAAATGAATGTGGACGAGGTGAGGAGAGAGTCTGAGAGCGTGGACCCGTGCGAGTTCATGAAGTCAGACGGGTCCACGACGAATGAACGGATCCCAGAGGAGGTCGTGCAGATGCGAAGCCTTTTCAACATATTTTCCATGTCTGACGAAGATAAGCATGAATCAATTCGAGATGTTTACAGTCACCCCCCCCCCCTTCTCTTTCGCAATGACTTACTCATCACCGTAAACATTAACTGTACGGCAGGCCGAGTGCCAAACGGCTCCCTGGAAGCCGATGAATCCCGGCGCGGCCAATAAGCGGCCCCTCGTGAAAAGCCGGGGACCTCCTTTCCTTGACCCTCGCAGTTTTCCTTCACAGAGGTAAATATTTACATTTCGCAAAAACGCCAACGTGTGCCGCTGCTCTCGTCCTCGTCTTCTCCACTCAAAACAAACCGCCTGGACTTAGAGGCGAACGTTCCAGCCGGGCGGTTGTCATCTGTGCAGTTTAACCTTGTTAGACCCACAGTAATGGAGTCATGCATTAGCGGGGGCGCGAGGCCTTGACGAGTTTACGACCCGGTTGTTAATCCCGCCTCTCCTTCACCGACGCTCCCCCCGGGCTCTTGCATCATTTGGCCACAGCCTCTGTGTTTGCGGAATCTGCCAGAGCCGGTGAGCAGAGCGTCCGGCCGCGGCGACAGGACAGGAAATCAGTTTTTTTTGTATGGGGGAAAAAAGGAAGTCTGTCGAAAAAGAACGAAAAGAACTGGGGGATAACGTCTCCTGAGCGCTCCATGAAATCGAGCGTGAAACGCGTGGCGACGAGAAGAGCGGACAGCAGAGGAGTTGCATCACTCGAGAATATGACCCAAAAAAAAAACCCAAAAAAAATTATTTGAGGACCAAAGACGTGAGTACGAAGCTGCAGGTTTGTTGGTACGGAGGTGATTAGAGGAAGCTGGAAACTCTCTGTGATTGACCTGATAGCATCGTGTCAGAGCTGCTCTGGCGGAGCAGCTGCGCCTCGGCATCAAACACTGGAGAGACTTCCCCTCGCTGCTGAACTCCACTCTTCTGATCGACGGATCGACGGATGCTTCTCTGCCGCTCTCAACTCCAGAGGAACCACACAGAGGCAGAGGCATTTTTTAAATTCCTGTTCATTAATGTAGGAGTCAATATTCTACTAAGTCAAAGGAAACTTGTTCTAATCACTTTAGGCGGCGTTTACATTTTAATTTGGGACTAAAACAGCTGTGGTTTCCTGGTTTCAGAGTCTAAATGAGGATTTGAGCCCAATTTGGAAACATTTCTCAGCTGCTCTTAACACATTCATGAGGCAAAGTGGGTTTTATGATGTCATAGGGACCTTGACGTTTGACCTGCACATTCTAATCAAACCATCCAGAAGTCCAAGTGAATGTTGGTACCACGCCAGAAAAGTATATGACTGAACCACATATGTTATATATAACCACATAGTTAACCTTTGACCCATGGCCACCAAAATGTAATCAGTTCATCTTTGAGTCTGAATGAACTTTACTGCAGATTTTGAGGAGATTCCACCGAGGTGTCCCTGAGCTGCTGCGTTCACAAGGTCAAAAGTCTGTTTCGTCAGCTCATGGCGACCTTGACCTTGGGGCATCAAAATCCGATCAGTTGACTGTTTAACTAACAAATCTTAAGAAACTTCCTTATGGTATCCAACACACACATACATATATATATATATATAGTTATCTCAAGAGAATGAGACAGCGATGGGCAAACACATGTACACGATAATGCCTCCTGGTGGACAACATGCCACATGGATTGCGTGTTTGTTGGTTGAAGAGACAACAAACAGGGAAAACGACTGTAAGACTTGCGCGTGTTTGTATGCGACAGGTCGTGTGTTGTGCGACTGACGGGTGTTCCTGCGTAAATGTCAGCTGTCACATGCACTTTGTGTCCACGGTGCTTATCCAGAGAGGTTTGTTCGTGGTGACAGCAGCATGGGGGGGTGGGGTGGGTGGGGGGGGGGCAGGTGGGGAGTAGGGGAGTGCGGTTGTCAATGCCTCATCGGCCGGAAGAGGCTCGTTGCTTGACCTTTTCTGGCCATTACTGTTAATATCTGCACTTAGCGGGTTCGCCTGTCCATGCGGACCAGAACCGGGGCTGGAGCTGCCATCTATGCACCACATCCTGCGTCCGCACAGGCACCAAGGGTCATACCTTTCACCACATTAGCCAATCACAAGCCCACGCAGACAGGCCCCACCACCGCCGGTCGCTGCCTCTTCGTGTATTACAGAGTTTTTCTGGCCAAGGGCTCTTTTACCCGGCGCCAGGTGAAAAAGCTCCGGAGCTGCAGCAGAGTAAATACAAGCATCGGGGGAGAACCCCAGTCTGTAAATGTGAGGGTGCTCCAAGCTTCTATTTTGGAATGATGCAGGACAGAGGGTCGTTTCTGTGCCGCTGAGCACTGATGGGAACCCGAGCGGAGGTTCGGGTTGCACTCAAAAAACAGCTAAGTGAGCAGTTTCCCAGAAATAAAAGGGATGAAATTGTTTTTTCAATGCAGACGATGGAGAAAATCATCAAGGAAAAAAAAACCATGGTGAGTCCATGGCCCTCGGAATATTTGGCGGAATCAAAGCAAAGACCAATGACGCTCTTATTTCTTCATGTGAGAGTCACCTGCTCCACACTACAACCTGTACTAGAAAGTATTCAAATATACAGCTCTTTAAAGTTGTCTAATTCATGGGGAACTGTGGAACCAGTTTGCCGGAACCAGAAAAGCTGCTCGCACTCTGGCACAAGGACAGTCATCATATTGAAGTATCTATATTTAAGTTGAAAGGTCCAGAGTGGGACCTGGATACCGAAGCCCCGTACCATCATCACAGCCACACAGACCCCACAGCTCTGGGACTGCAGGATGTTTCAGGTGGGTTATTTCTGGATGAGAGGAGGAAGAAGGCGATTGTTCATCGACCACGACTACTTGATATACAGTAGTTTTCTTTGGTACATTCACAGACTCGTAACATCCACCGGGGAAAACAACCCACTCAAACATCCTGGCATGAATCTAGATTTCTTTGTTTGTTTTTTTGAAGTAGTGTAAAAAAACAAAATTGTTTTTTTATTTAAAAAAAAGGAAAACAGAGACGAGCGATGTCTGCAGGGTTGGTGCACTGATGTTTTCATTTTACATTTATGATAATCCTGCTGCAGCTCACTGTGCTGGATACGGCTGTGGCACGAAAAATAACCCCCGAAATCTGATCAAATTAACAAAAAATAAAATAAAACATGACGCTGCCTGGAGGATTTTACTTCGGCAGCGGTGCTACACACAGCCTCCTATCATTTCCTCCCACCTAGAGACTGGGATGAAGACGCTCGCAGCCTCTCAGTTTTGGTTTACAGATCACATGAGACGTGGCTGAGATGAAACAAAAAGCCCTCTGCACGCCGGCTCTCATCCCGCATGTTCTCCTCTTATCTTCTCGCATGCTTCTGGCTCCAGGGCGGCAGAAGCAAGCCTCCGCCGTTCCTGGTGCTTTTTGCACTCACAGGAATGTGAGCAGATGCTTAAGGAGGAAGAGGAGAAGGAGGAGGAGGAGGAGGAGGAGGCAGAGCATCAAACGCTGAGAGTCTGGGCCGCCTCACTTCCAGAACAGAGTCAAGAGGCGAGCTTATGTAAGAGAGCGAGGGGAGGGGTGAGGGTGAGGAGCGGGTGAAGCAGGGGTTAATACTTTAGGGAGGAAGATCGATGATGAAAGGCTGATGCAGAACTTTAAGTCCTGAATGGAAGTCGGACTGTTCCACAGAGGCAGGAGGGAAAAGGAATGAGGCTGCGTTCAAGCACGCAGTGGTTATCAGGAGGGATATGATGCATCGTAACAATGGTTCCGCTGAGGACTTCTGATACAGTGTTTCTCTTTTTGTCATTTCTATATTAATATTCAACTGTTGAAATTCCTGAAAATGTCCATAAAGAAAAAGTTGTGTCCACGCGTTATCGTCATGTGCAAACGCAGCACTGAAACTTGTGGCCTAGTGTTAATGTTTTTTTCATCAGACACCTCAGGGGGTCTTCACTTAAAAAAAAAAAGAAAAAGAAAAAAAGAAAAGCATCACTTCAGAGAAAGTGATTAAAACTTAATTTCCAAACCAATTTCTTTTATCTAGTCTTTCTTTTTTAACACTAGATAATTTCATCTCTTAAGGCATGGAAAGATTTACCAAATTAATCTGAATGTTAAAGTATGTGTGTCCCCTACATTTTATCATACATCATTGTTTCTTTGAATTCATTTTATCGTTTTATTATTTTCACGCAACGTTAGATTCAACTTAGTACATCTATGGATTCAGTTCTGGATCTAGCTTCATGATTTGTGAAGCTGGACTATTTACTGACTTGATTTTACATTTCTTTTTTAACTACATCATCATCGGGCTCTGAGATATGAAGGAGTCACGAGCTCGGCTTCATTGTCACACTGCGCTGCTTCTCCTCATCATCCCACACTCCACATAAAGCCACATCCACGCTCCTGAAAAACCAGATCAAAGTTACTCAAAGTTTCCTTAGCAGATCTCATTACAGATTCTGAGAGCGCCACAGTCTGATCCTCCGTCATACGGAAATGGCTGAGTATTACTAAGCGATTCTGATGGATGAATAAAACCATTGTCTGCGTCTCCTCTCAGGTTCATACATGATTAATCCCTTTCATACTCCGGGCGTATATTAATTCACATCTGCACTGAATTGTGAGGCGCCGGCGCCGAGGCCACGCTACAGATATTGTGCATCACACGTAATGATTGCCTGCCTTTTTACACGAGAGGCCCCGATGCCATTTGTCACACTCAGGCACAGATGATAGATGTCAGGGAGGCTGTGGCGGGAAAGAACGGAGGGACGATCAAACACAAAGGAGGGAACCGAGGAACTGCACTCAGACTATGTAAATGCTAAATTACTTCTTTTCCGCTCGGCTGCGTTCACGCGGAGGTCGGGCGCAAACGCGGCCAGTGTTTTCATTGAATCCGGTGACAGCGTTGAGATCTGAAACCTTCCTTCGTCGTTTGTAGATGCGCAACACACGCCCACACACGCTCTGCACAGCTATTTGAAAGAAAAAAAAAAAGAAAAAAGAATAACACCTAATCCACCAAATCTCGGTACACTCACACCAGCCTCGTCTTCGCGATCTATAAATAAAGTCGGCCCTGGCACCTCTCAGGGGCCCGGAGGGAATAAAGAAAACCGTGTGTAACTCTCTGGAGGATCAGGTACAAACAGCCAGAACCTCCACACTCGACTGGAAACTCGAGCGAGAGGAAAGTCACTCGTACAACGGCAGGAAAATCAATGATGTTTTCTTGGTGGAAGGATAAAGATCAGCCGCTGATGCTGAGACAGGGGAGGTTTGGTCAAAGTCATGGAATCACAGCCACATCAGCAGCGGTGGGATGAAGAGGAGGAGGAGCCACACTGTTGTTTCTGTTGAGTCATGGGATTTGTCATGGTAATGCTGGAGATGATCTCTGAATACATGAATGGGTTTGAGATAAACAGATTTAATCACAAAAGCATTCATATGTTTATGTGTATCATCATTTACAACTCAAATTTGTGCGGGAGCAATCATGTGTAGCAGTGTTTTTTAAGAATAGATACTGGAATTAATAAAAAAATATATATATATATATCTATATATATATAAAAGAATATATGTACAAATGAAAAAGATATGAATGATAAAAATATATATGGGCAAAAGAAATGTATAAATACAGACATACATTTAAAAAAGTGTAGATAAAAATATGTATACAAAAACTATATTCTATATGTAATGCACAATCCGTATGTGATCACATGTAATGATAGTCTCAAGCCTCTTGGTCGCCCCCTGCTGGTGGGCTGCATGGGTCATAAACTCCAGGGTGATGTCATTGGTCAAACGCATGTGTTGTGAACACCTTATTTCAATGTGCCGTAGATAACCAGCAATGAAGCTAAAACTCAGCTGCCACCACCGTTTCTGCTCGGCGCCTACTGGTGGTCTGGCAGTGTTACTGCAGAGTGACGCACCTACAGCAATGCAGATGCAGGAATGCTCACAGTGGTGTGTCGAAGATATACATGTAGACTCCAACACTGGGGGAGTAATTGGGTTTGGTCCCTCATGACTCATGCACCGACTCACCTCAGCTGCACACGCGTGATGTTATCATCCATACAGCTGATACCAGGTACACGGGATGAACTGCACACACATGGAAAAAAAAACTCCAGCCAGTGGAGGAAGTTGTATCGAGGAGGGATGTAAAACCAGACGGGATCGGCTCCGTTCCACTAACTTTAGAAAGATCCAATAAAGAGCAGGGCTGCAAACCGAATGTGATACAGAGGTGTGCGTCTGTTGTGGGAAAGTGGCTGAGCTGAACATTCAGAGTCAGATCTTTCGACTTGCCGCTTGACGCATTCATCAGCGCAACCCTGCGTAATGTTGAGTATAATATCCACAGCCCTCGGGCAGCTGTCAAATCAGGCTGCAGCTTCTCGTGATAAACGCCGGCTTGACTTATAATCGCTCTCGCAGTTCTATGAACAAACAGCGTTTAACCCTCTGTGCGCGGATTTGCTGCTGCGACGTTAGTTTGCTGTGAGACAGGAAACAGCCGGCACACAGACGTGAACACGCCATTTCAACACGCCAACAAGTCGAGCTCGGCCGAATCTGTGAAGCTATGAACGGTCAGAGGAATCCAGTTCTATCCGACTGAGCACCGGAGCTTCTTAAGTCGCAGCTTCTTTCAAAAAAGGAAAAATTCCACAGTTTGGGGATTTATATGCACGCACACACACACGCACGCACGCACACGCACACACACACACACACACACATATATATATATATATATATATATATATATATATATGAGTGTATGTATGGAATGTCTTCTGGAGTTTGCTACAGTCTTATTCTCAGCGCTCAGGTTTTCATAGATGCTCAAATATGTGGGTTTCTGTTCGACCCCTTCTATTTTTCATTTCCTTGTGTCCTGGGCTGCACCTGCAGGAGCTGATCTCACACAGGCAGTGACTCAGTCTGGCTCTGACCCAGAGGCGGTAACACTCGGGTGGCATTTACTGCGTGGACAGCCACTGCCACTTGGAGTTATTGTTGGTTTTCAAAGGGGGAGAAAGGAGAAGGGGGGGGGGGGGTCGTCTAATGTTCACAAAGAAACACTGAAAATGGTACTGTTTTTTCCATGACATTGGGAGTTTCAGGGACTGAAAAGGAGAACTTTTGCATATTGTCATGAACACGGCCGCTGAGTCAACGCAAAATGTGCATCTCTTTCCACCGTGCAGCCAAAAGAGAGGCGGTGAGGCTGAGGACTGTCGTTCAGGTGGACTGTGTAATGACGGGGCCACGCCGGCTGCGTGTTCCGGAGCGGAGCGGAGTAACCGTTTCAAGAACGGGCCGAGCGTCTCTCTGGATAAAAGCACGACTACGCTACATGCAGCTGACCAACAGCAGCGCTACAGAACGAAGCTGTCCGACCTCCAACCCTGCATCAATGAATGAATCATGAGAAGCCAAGAAGAGGCGGGAGTGCTTCCACTTAACTGCGTAGTTCTGACAATGGTTCCGTGCAGGTGTGGAAAAAAAAATGTGATGGCGCAAAATAAAGAAAAAGATTCTCTTGTGTGACGACGTTAACATCTTCAGAGCTAACAGGCCGGTCCCCGTGTTGTTTACCGTTCTGTATCCAGGGCCCAGGACACTGGACGTATCCCACACAGATCTGACAACAGGCGGATTTCCTGAACGGGAGGAGTCTCTCACTCTCTCTCTCTCTCTCTCTCGGGCGAACACCCTCTCAGGTGCAGCCAACAACAGCAGCAGGTCACTTTGAGGAGTCAGGCGTGTGAGGGAAAAGCTGGCTGCTGGGGTTTCTGGCATCCGGGAAGAGGAGAGTTGTCAAGACGCTGCCGGCAGCAGTCGACACTCTCTCTCTCTCTCTCTGCAGCCATTCTCCAGAGGTGAAAACATTTTCATTCACTTTCTCACATGAACACACGACCGCATCTGCGGTGAAAACGTGACATTTATCACTTCTCATGCTTTCTCAGATCCTCCTCCGTCTCCCTGCAGCACCTGTGCTTCTCAGCCGTTTCCCTGCTGCTGCTGAAGCAGGAAAACGAGGGAGTCGCGCGATGAAAGTCCGTCGTCCCCTTTTCCCCTTTCTTCTCAAATCACAGCCCCACCTCTGCCTCTGGTCAAGAAAACCCCAGCGGTCACATGTTCAGACCCCACGTGACCCGATCGACGCTTCCTCTGCATTGACGCCCGAGAAGCGAGGGGTTTGCGTCAGAGCGGCGCATGACGGGAGAGAGTGAACGCTCTCCCATCAGCTGGTGTCATTACTCGGGGCGTTAATACGTCGGTGGCGGTAACGGAGGAGACGGTGCGGTGATGAATGAGAACAGGCTGCTGCTGATCACGGAGCTGAACGAGCAGACTTTAATGGAGTGTTTGGCTCCCGTCTCCCAGACGCCATCAACCGCGGAGGCGTTCGAACGCGGTGCTGGACAAAGTGTGAGGTTGGAGTTGGGCCAGTCCAAGAGGAGGTCGGGTGTGAAGGTCCGACAGCTCCACGTCGAATCAAATGATGCGTGTGAGTGAGGCGGCGAGGGGAAACGTTACATCGCGTCATGATGTTTGTCACGACCTGCGCCGAGCGTTTGGCACCACTCAACATATTTCACCCGGTGACATCACTGCAGGATGTGATGGATTTATTATTTTTTTTCTTTTGCATTGGCACCCGAGTGATTCCCGAGATCACGTGATCGGATCCGTCACAAATCCTTCCGTACAATTACTTTTTAAAACATTTCATTTCCCACATAAAGACGAGTGATCAGTGGCCACAGCGAAATACTGGAAACAAAATGGCGTCAAAACATTAGATGCCGCGATCCTCTTAAGACAAGACTCTGGCTCCCGCCCCTCCTTCACATGAAGCTCCAACTCCTCCGATTGGTCGGCTGCCTCCGTCTCTTGCGATCGGTCGGCCCCGCCCTGCTGCAGCGGGGAACTGACGTATCAAACCAACTGCCACAGAGAGATAAAGAGTGCCCCCGGTGGCACGGAATGTGTGTTCCTGTGATGGACAGTGACAAACACCTCTCCTCTGAGAGAACTTCCTCTTACTCTGCGATTTCCATCTCAGATCAGGAGGAATAAAAACATCAAACCGCGACCTGATGCTTCCATACACCGCTCTAATGAGGCGGGTGGAGCGCAGAAATTCAATCTACTGTTGGATGTGCTTTTATTGGACCCAGCAGATTGGATGTGCTCTGCAGAACCCCCCCCCCCCCCCCCCCCCCCCCCCCCCCCCCCCCCCCCTTNNTGGATGTGCTCTGCAGACCCCCCCCCCCCCCCGCGCGCGCGCGCTCGCTCTCCATCCCTTTGCTGTGATTTCATGGCGGAGCAGAGAGGGAGTTTAGCGACGAGATGATCCCTGTTGACATCTAATTGTCTGTGTGATCGAATCGGTGGTTTCCTGCGCGCCGAGTGAACTCTAACTCCCTGCGCTTTCGGAGAAAATGAATTCACAAACGCTATCTTTTATGACACCCCCCCCCTCTCCCCCCGTATGCAAATGTAGCCGTCTTTAACCAGCCATTAGGGTTTGTTTACTCCTCCATGTTGAGGGCTCATTAGCAGTCACAACTTTTAATTCAAGCAGCTCTGCAGTTCACTCTCCCCGCCTGCCTTCCCTCACTCCACCAGCACATGTATTTATTCATTCATTCATTCATTCCTTCATTCATTTATTTGGATTTCCTGGATTCGCTGCATTAGCGGAATGAAATGTTGAGTGCACCTGTCAGATTAAAGGATTGAAGGTATCCCATTTTGTGATTTGTTGTCACTAACTGTTCAATCTAATCGCCTCGTCTGGCTGCGAGGGAGATTGAAGTGCGGGAGCTATTTTCATTGGGAGTGAAGCGCCGCCGCTCTTACCCTGAATCTGCTTTTTACGTTTCGCAAGAGAATAAATATGAAATATTTACAGCGTGTGTTCTGCTGCCTATGCATTGTATATATAGATGTGCATGCATGAGTGTGTTTGTGCAGCTGAGGGGGGAGATTGAGAGTTGCACGTCTTTCATGTTTCGCAGCTTTGATTATTGCTTTCCAGTGTTGAATTAATATTCCACACTCGGCTCCCGGAGGAGCGTGCACGTCAACATCAATTTGTGCAATGTGAATACCTATAAGTGTGTCATTGGCAGCCCTTTGCTCATCAACCCTCAAATTCCCAGAGACTCCACCGCCCGTTTTCGACTTCAGACTTCTGTTTTGGTTTTTTTCCGCCCTTCTCCAGCTCAAAGAGCAGCACGAAGCTGCAGCAATTAAATCTTCATTATATTCAATATTCAGCAGCCCTCATTAAGAATCATCAAGAAAGAACGAGCCGCTGCACAAATGATATTTCAGAGGAAGACGTCGGCGCTCTTAATGATGTTAAAAATCTTAATAAAGCATGTTTCCTCTTATCCCCCCCGAAGCCAGTGGAGCTGGCGAGTGTGGGATAGAGTCGTGGAGCTCCCAGCGGCGCAGGCTCCATTTCAACATCATAAACACACAGACTGCTGTTGCCACGGCAGCACGTTGGAATCAAAGCCGTTTCTATTGGCCGTTCCCCCGGGAGGTTCAGAGGTTCACTTCTCTGATGTTCCCCCTGTCGTCATCATCACTCCACTTGCAAATGAGTGTGTGAGAGAGAGAGAGAGAGAGAGACAGAGACATAGACAGAGAGAGAGAGAGAGAGAGACGATGTCCAATTCACACTAAAGCCAAACCATAACCTGACCACAGTTCACATTTGACCTTTGTCATTTTGCCTCATGGGGTCCAAATCCTGGTCCACTGAGGCCGACTGGTCCCCACAGGATCAGTGTTTATGCTGGGAAATGGTCCTAAAGAGGCGCGCGCACGCACGCACGCACGCACGCACGCACGCACGCACGCACCTTCCTCTGTTCCCCGTTTTGCAGGTATAGCTCTAAAATGTGATGTTATGAAATGTCAGGGTTCAATTTTTTTTAATACAATACAAAATATTTTAAACATTATTGGAAGTTTTTCTTTGCCTGGTCAGGGGGGGGGCTGATATTGCAGAAACGGTGTGTTGGAATAGTTTGTAGCTTTTACAGCTATGGCAGCCACATACCAGTCCACTAAAATAATGGACTCTGCGGCTCCTTATCTTAACTTTAATCATAATAACTGACCATCATCTTTACCCTGAGCTGAGCCTATTGTAATCCTATAACCTCATGACCAATAACCACTCCAACATCAAATTGCAAGTGTGTCAGAATGTGACACAGTGATGTCCACAAATCTGTGGGTTCTGGACTCAAAACACACACACACACACACACACACACACGAAACTTCTCCTGGGAATAATGATCATAAAAGAGATACAGTAGAAAGTGCTCAGCAGCTTTGATGTGAAACCAGAGCGAGCAGTGACATCTTTATAAACAGATGGAAAACCCTGAAGTGTTGCAGAGAAAAGAAGAAGAAGAAGGAGAAGAAGAAGAGGGAGAGGATTCCACTTTCTCTGCAGCGTTCCCACCTCAGGTTGTTCCACATACTGTACTCCAGGTGTTTGTGTTTTCAACATCCTCGGGCGCCGAGCTGAGGCTCCACACAATCGCAGCGCTCGGTCCCCAGGGCGCCCACTCTTCCACAATCACTCAGCTTTTCATTAGGGACCATGCACTCCACTCCTGATTTAAGGAGTGGAGTGCATGTAGGGATTTCTACCTTTAAAAATAAATAAATAAATAAAGAGGCCTTCGCCCCCTCCCTCCTGCGTCTCTCTCGTCCACCCCTGCTCGCGTTCGAAATCCAATAGCGGCGCCTATCACTCGCCGCCACCAGGATCAATTAAAACCCAATTAACAGGATTCATAAAAGGAACCTAATCCAACTGCCCTATTGTCCAAATCCTGTCGGAGTCATTAGGAATCATTTCACAGAGCTGGAGGGCAGAGCTACTCCTACACACACACACACACACACACACACACACACACAGCAATACATCACTGTGCGCACGCACACGCCCTGCAGGCTTTAATCAATCATTGCAGCCCAGTTCAGTCTGCTCAGTAGGTGAATATGTGCATCAATCAATCAGGGCCCCTCTGCTCTAATTGCTTAATTCTCTTGTTTGTGGGATCTCCAGAGACACACGGAGGAAACAACATCTGAGCCAACCCAGATTTGGGGCAGAATGATGGAAGAGCTGCGTGTGTGCGTCCTGCAGAGAGGAAGAGACTTCAACGTAAATCGCGCGTAACGAAGCCGGGGCTCAGAGTGGGAGGAGAGAGGCAGCTTTCCAGCAGGAGAGTGTGATGTGGCTTTATTCTGACCTATAGCTCAAAGCTCCTAGAGTTAAATAAAATAAAAAAATTAAAAAAACTATTTTGAGAGGGTGTTAAAAAAACTGTTCTAAGTGGCAGGGGGTGTCACAGCAGCTTCTCTCTTCATTCATAATTATGGGATACAATAGATTTTGAATGAATCAAGGTGGAAATGGGCAAAACAAAACAGATCTATACTTCTGAATAGAAGAGAGAGCTGAACACGCTCAAATCCATTGTGCATAGTGTGCTCTTAAGAAGATGTATGTATTCCATTATTTTGTTCTAGTCCAGTTTTAACTTGAAGAAAACTAAGCCTATATGTGATTAATGCCTTTTAAATATATTTAACCTTTTTTTTTAAAAACTATTTTAACAATTCTATAGATTGATATATTGTTATTATTATTATCGTCATTTTCAGGCTGTTTCTTAATCTTAAATTCCCTAATGTACAAACACTGGAATGAACAAATGTTTTACTCATATCTCCCCATATCTACAGTCTTTTTAAAGATTAATGCTCCGCAAACACACACCACCGTTAATCCCCTGAACATTAAGTAAGATTGAAACAGAACAGGCTTCTCATTCGGACTTCAATACTTATCTTACTATTAATGTATTCTATTTTGTACTTACTTAATTCAAGCTAGTTCCAATTAAGACTATGCAGTCTTGCACAATATCACATTATATCAGATGTACAGTGACATCAATCAACACTCAAGTGTTTTTATGTTCTCTTCTCTGTGTGTGTGTGTGTGTGTGTGTGTGTGTGTGAGTACTAACTTTGTGCACAATCAGCCTTAACGCTATTTTCTCAATGGTTGTGTATCCCCATCATCATCATCTTCACCCCCCACCCCCACCCCCTACCCCCACTACACACAGAGCATCACCACCATCATCTTCTTCATCACCACCATCATCATCATCACCCCCCCCCCCCACCCACCCACCCCCTGCCTCAGCACCAGTCTCCCCGGTATGAGCGCCCTAATCCCCGGGTGTATCGGTGCACTCACGTCTCTGAAGCGGTTCCAGTGCTTGAGCTTGCGGCTGTACTGTGAAATGGTGGACAGCCACTGCTCGTCCTCCATGAAATTCCCCGTCTTGTCCGCCTCCTTCTTCACCTCGGCCGGCAGGCAGGACCCGGACAGGAGAGCCAGCGGGACCAGGAGCCACACGACGTCCGTAACCTCCACCATGGTGTCGGCGAGAGACCGTGACGACAACAACAACAACAGCAGCAGCAGCAGCAGCAGCAACACAGCGGGCTGTTCCGATGCTGCCGTCCTCTGCTGGGAGGAAGAGGAGGAGGAGGAAGAAGATGATGCTGCTGCTGAGGCGGGAGTCAAAGTACCAACTGATGATGAGGGCACCTTGTTTAAGAGAGAGAGAGGGAGAGAGGGGGAGGGAGAGAGGGGGAGGGGGAGAGGGGGGGGCGTTATTACTGTCAACTTTAAATTGAGTTCATTCGATTAGTTCTGTCTGTTTCAGTGTGAACTAAAAACATGGTTTTGAATCATTAGAAAAATAAACTATGACACGAGTAATGTGAATAAATCATGAAGCATGAATGTGATTTGACAGAATACATTTATGATAAAAACGTAAGTATTTGGTTTATTTACACACGAATTCAGCGTCACAGAAAACATGATTAGAATTTGTCTGCACTGAGCTGATAATATGACACCGACATTTTATGTGCAACTAAAACAGATAGGGAGGATTTTTTTTTTTTTACAGTGTACTAATACAATGCTAACTCGGCGATGTACACACACACACATATATATATACACATGTACATTGTGCTGCAGTCAGTAAAACATAAGTCAAATATAATAAGTAAAGTCTAAGTAAAATACATTTTCCACATGTGGAGATTTTAAATCATACTGCTTTGTACCTTGAGAACAACTGTGGGTCTGGAGAAGGAGTGGGTTGTCCACTCTGCACAGTGTCAGCGGATCGATGCCCACCCTGCCCATCATGTACTCCAAAGTGATGGCAGTGTTCGAAAAATGAGGTCCACATCAAACCTCGAAGACCGTGCTGCGGTGAACGAGCTCAGCTGCAGTAAAGTATCGACTCTCCTTTGTAACAGTCTCTGCTTCACAACATGGCGCCTCCTCACCGAGTCACTCAGGTAAACACAGGTGCTACTGATGAGGCTGATGACTGCGCTGGAGGTGCAGGGCTGATCAGTGACACCTGCTGTGTTTCCCCAGGAACCCAGAGTGGATGATTGGAGGGAGGTCTGTTGTGTTCCCCTCGCTGATGAAGAGACAGACAGTGTCCCTGCTGAGCCTTTAGCTCCGCTTATTCTTTCCATTCTGAAAAGAGTCTCTCTGACGACCTCCGGAATAACTCAAATGCATCATGCGCCCTCTCAGCTGAACATGATCAAATCAGGAAGCAGGGGGGGGAACACACGGGCTCTGAAAACAGGAAGTGGGCTTCATTTCGTCGACAATGTTATTGAGACAGGGACCGTGCCCAACACCCAGTGTATAGGAGATGAAAAGAAAATGACATTTGATACAATGATGATTGTTTTTTTGTTTTTTTACAGGAGTGAGTCCTCTCTATGGAGGCGGCCATGTTGCAGCAGTGTGTTCACAACAGCCCATAATGGACAAACTGAACACCACTTGAGGGGAAGGGAGGGAGGTATTTAGCAGCGACACAGGACTTCATCACTAGATGCCACTAAACACACCAACACACTCTACCTTTAAAGGTGCAGTGTGTACGATTTTGGGCATTTTTTGTCACTTCCAAAAAATGTTACAAAACAATTGCATACTGACGTTTTCATGACTTCATAATCACACATGTTTTGCCATGACCCTAAAATGAGCCCATCAATGTGTGTTTACATGAGGAGCGAGTCCTCTCTATGGAGGCCGCCATGTTTGCTCAGTAGTAAAAGTGGACGCACCAAACATCTTTTGAGCTTCAATGACAACCGAAGTCGACCACAGGTTCTCCTGCAGGCTGAGAAGGTCGAGGGTGAAGTGATGGATCCAACGCGCAACTTCACCTTTAGAATGTCACCAAATCTTACCCACTGCACCTTTAAAGTGAAATGAGATCAATTGCACCATGCTTTGGCAATGTTGCCATTTTCCATCTGTAGTGATGAGAATCAACCACGTGCGCAAACAGCACAGATTTCAACACTGTGCCACTGTGCCAAGAGCAACATCCCCCGGAGCCCCGCCCATGTTTCTCATGTGGGAGTCACGGTGAAGCAGGTGAGACGTGACAGTCGAAGCAGTGGGTTCGGGAGAGAGGAGGAGCAGAACATGACAGGCCAACAATGTTCATCACACTCACCGGAGCCGGGTACAAGACGGGGTGGTGGTGGTGGGGGCGGGGGGGGGGGGTGCGCTGGTGGGAGAAGGGGGGGGGGGGGGGGGGGGGGGGGGGGGGGGGGGGGGGCTTGAGTGTGTAATTCCAGAGTGCCAGAGCCGAAGGGGGGTTTGGTGGTTTGGTGTGATCGTCACAAAGACGGGGAGAATGTCAGCCATGTGAGAGAGGTTGTCCCCAGGTTAGAGGCTTTGTGAGGGGAAGAGAGGGAAGCTAATTGTGATGGATGTGATTGGCTGCAGGACGGAGACGGGCAAAGATCGGGTGATGCTCGCGCACAAAAGATGCATGTTACACTGTACGTGCACCTGCAGGCACTTTATTTATTATGTTTTTATCTTCCCGGACCGCAACCTGATCAAAGCGTTTGTTGCAAAACAGACAGAGGAGGATATCAAATGAAAATAGATTTTTTTTTAATTGAGAGAGATCACTGGAGGTATTGTATGAGTGAGTGAGTGAGTGACTGAGTGAGTTTACACAAGGGTCCCTTATTGGCCTTATTTTTTGGTTTTAAAAGCAACTAGAAAACAAAAATCAGGCAAAATTCACTTTCTGCTGTGATGTCATCATGCTCGCTCTAAAGGCCGAGAGACCTCGACTCCCACTGATCAATCTAGCATGTTTTTTTTTTGTTGTTGCACTTTTTGCAGCGACTGTCTGGCGGAATAGCTGAGGAAAATGACAGCATATAGCATTCATTCAACAAAACCGAGGAGTCTCCACAAACATGAAGCCATGTCCTTTCAACCAACACGGAGGAGGAGGATTCCATCACCGGCCACCAGGAGGTGGCCTCACTTTTGGGGAATCATAGTGGACAATCAAAGGACAAACGCAAAAGTAAACCTTTGTGATAAGATACAACAGACAAACATTCCTTTGATGTCGGTTGGCTCAGTGCACTTAAAGCCTGTGCAGGTGATGTTTTAAGAATTAAAGAAGCGTCACAACACTAACGACGTGCAAAGAGTAACATTGTCGGCGTTGTTGAATAATGCACGTGGTTCTAAAATGAGAGGAAGCCTCACTCAGGGACGAGCCACGATAAGAGTTCTTATAAATAATGATCGGGATCCTTCTCGCTGTCACACGTCATAGGGTCGCACTTCATCACACGTGCACCCACTGCACCCATTCACCAGCACAGCTCCGCCTCCGCCTCATGGCATCCGATCAATACCGATGATCAGGCCCATTCGCAGGTATATGACCTTTCCCACACCGGAAACGACAAATAATCCACTTTCTTCTGATGATCACGCCACCGAAGTAACGCACTTTCACAGACGATGCTCTGGATTGACGTGATGAATAAATGATATGCACATGCAGCATTGACCGACTTCAATCCAGTGAAACAGGAACAAAAGAGGGGGGAGGACAGAGGCCGAGGGGGGGGGGGGATGGGGGGGGCGGGGGGGGGGGGGGGGGGGGGGGGGGGGGGGGGGGGGGGCGAACATGTGGAAGTATACACTTTGTACATAACACAGCTCCTT
>JAFBJT010111616.1:6300-21300 GCA_016785325.1 Chascanopsetta lugubris
AGCGCCCCCCGCGCCCTTTTTTGTGTTTTTGTTTTTTTTTTTTTTTTTCGGGGCGGGGGAGGGAGGGGGACGGGGGGGGAGGGGGGGGTTGCAGCATAGATAAATAGAACTCATACAAATGTCATTTGAATGCATAAGAAAGTCGTCAGCACTGAACAGCTGCTCGTGTGGCACATTTACAGTAAGTGCCCTGCTCCGCTGCGAAACACGGCTAGCTTTCATGCAGTGAGTCAGACGGGCGGGAACGGCAGCCATGTTGCCGGCTGCCACACGGGCAAGAACACACAGACCGTGATGTAAAGCCTGGCGAGAAAAACACAGGCGGAGCGGAGCCGTCGCTCCACGGCCTGCGCCTGCTGCGTGAATGCAAATCTGCTGTGTGTGTGTGTGTGTGTGTGTGTGTGTGTGTTCCACTGAGGCCAACCTGGTGCTGGTGCTGCACTGGTTCAGGAGCTGGTGTTTGGTTTGTGTTCCTTCCTTCCTCCACAGAGCCATACGTCACTTTATGCATGGCCTTTTTACGTGAGTGAACCCCCCGCGGTCCGTGTCCGTCTGTGGGTGCCCCCCACGGGTCACTTATGATGTCACTCCACATGTTAGTCTTTATTCAAACGCAGGTCGCTGCACGCGTCACTCTACACCTCACTCTCCCTTACATGTGGTGAGTGACTTTCAACTGTTGTACGTCAGTCTACGTGTCGCCCCGCGTGTGTCCGTCTACGATGCGTCACTGTGTCCGAATGATGTGCGACTCTCATCTAATATCACACGCCCCTTCATGTGTTGACGCGTGCACTCGATCTCTTCGACGGCTCCGCTGATGTGACACTAAAGGTTCCTCTGAGGATCAAGCTGTACGTCAGTGTCGCCCGAACGGCCCTTTAATACTTCGGTTTTTTTTTTTAGGCCAAGCTCATACGGTCAAACATCGTGGTGCGTGTACGTCTAAACCTCGATACACTCTCACACAGACCAGCGTTCGTCCCAGAGCGGAACCCGTTTTTCCGGGCTGACTGCGGGGAACTGGCTCCAGATCGATAGCTGGATCTGATCCAACCCTTGGAGGACGAGGTGTGTGCATGCACGTCTGTGTGTTCGTGCCTCTGCAACACGTCCACAAGGCCAAGTTAAAGGTACATTCGCATCCGTAGAAAAAACAACAACAAGAAACAGACAAACAGTTCCAATAGAGCGGACAGAGTTCGTTGTGGCGACAGTTTGCCGTCTTGCGTCGCATCTTCGCATTTGCTTGAGTTGTGCGTCTCGGTGCGCCTTCCTCCTCTTTCTGCGCTGAAGCTCGGTGCGTGGAGGAAAAGCTCATGAGGTGGAGGAATAAAAGACTCTAAAAGTATCTCGAACAGACACTGTCTCCTCCGTTGCTGTTGATGGATGAGTGAGTGTGACCACAGCCTTTCCGATCGATCACGCGCCCTCACAACTGTTGGGGCTTTGGCAGCTGTTCTCTATGTGAGCATCTTGTGCACATTCTCTTGAGGGTGTGTGTGTGTGTGTGTGTGTGTGTGTGTGTGTGTGTGTGTGTGTGTGTGTGTGTGTGTGTGTGAATGCCGAGAGTTTGAGCATGAACTGTAGGGGATCCTGGGATGCTGAAGATCCCCCGGTGGTTCGGGAGCTGTAACTCAGGAGGGAGGGGGGGGGGGGGGGGGGGGAGCAGTCGTCTCGGTGGAGCTGCAGACCTGTGTGTGCAAACACATGAGCACTGAGCTTTTAGTGACACACACACACACACACACACACCGCAGATTCATGTGTCTGTGCCGGAGCAACACGACGACAGGTACAACTACAACCTCCACTTCAGCACTGATATCAACACGTGTGTGTGTGTGTGTGTGTGTGTGTGTGTGTGTGTGTGTGTGTGTGTGTGTGTGTGTGTGTGCGTGACAATAGTGTGACTTTGCAAATTACACAGCCGGAACACGAGCTGTCGCAGAGCAGGAAAAGCAGTGGCTCTCTGAACACTTCTGCTTCTCTGTTTGCATCAGAACAACTGAGTGTTTATGAGCGGCGCTGATTTGGTGCGGATGTGCGCATTCGTACTCCTGAATTTGTTGTTTGAGGAAAGTGTGAAACTGCACGAGGGCACAGGCAACGGCATGGCTCCCGACACTCGACCCCGAATCTCCCCTCAAACCCGAGCGTATGTCTGCCAGCGTCCGGATAAGGTGAAGTAAGTGCAATGTTTGTAGCAGAATTGTGAGAGTTGCGGGAAAGGAAAGTAAAGAGTTACCAGTTAGTAAACGTCACACAGAGGCACGTTCTCTCTTTCTGAGTTCTGAATAATCCACTCTATAGCATCCCAACCCTGCAGAGGAGCAGGAGAGGAAAGAGGAGAAACACAGACAGGAGAGTAACAGTGACTGTTTGGACCCCCCCCCCCCCCCCCCCCCCCCCCCCCCCACAGCAGAAATATAGCCAATAGAGTCCAACCAAACATGCAATGAAATCATCTGAGTTCAGATTACATGCAGAGTGTGAAGTCAAGTGTACGAATGAAAAACAATGAATGAATGAAAAGCTTTATTTGCCGTTACCTTCCTGGCGTTGGCCGACATTCTCCTGGCCATCATCCCCTCCAGGTAACTGCTCAGACTGACTCCCTTCACGGTGATGATGGCCTCCTGGGTCAGGATGGTCCTGAGGGGGACAGAAGGCTATCGTAATATTTAAGGCATGTAAACATGGATGAAAAGCGATGGCTCGTGGACAAAAATAACACAACACAACGATGGACCCATTGGATGATTTCATTTCCCTAAAATACGTCATTTACATTAACATCAGGAGCATTGAAGGCCACTTACAACATGCAACCTCATCACTAGGTGGCGCTCAATCCTACACGTTGCACCTTAGAGTGTTGCCTTACTAGCTGTGACTGCTGTGAGACAGTATGTTCACACACACACACACACGTGCACACGCACACACACACACACACATACACACGAAATCAAGCTTTCAAAAGTGTACTTACACCTCTGGGTTTTCTGGGTGTGGTCTGTAAAGAAGTCTCTCGTCCACTGATATGAGGTTGGTGAGTGTAATCTGGAAAAGAGCATGTTTTGGATTTATGACTTTGTTTATTGGTCCTTCACTGGTAAATACTGTATAGGTATTGAGGTCAGTGTCTGGGCTGGGTCTATGTGTGGGTTCTCAGGGCTGGAGAACCGGTATCGGTCTTCATAGAACACCTTCCCTCAGACTTGGATTTTTTTTTACCAGAGGCCCAAAAAGTATTTGTCGTATCGAACACAACAATAATTTAGACGACTGTAAATCTACAATCGTTAATGGTCACTAATGCTGATCGGTGAAACAAACTCACATTTGTTGAACACAACTCCATCTTTTTTTCATCTGGGTCGACAATGGAGTGTTCCTGCACATAGGTTTGTGTGTGGCTGGTCCCCAGTATCTGTAAACACAATGATACAAAATGTGCAGTGTCAAAACCGACCTTTGAGTGTCACTTAGAAGCACTTATCTTCACTTGCAGCTCAATACACTTTCAATTACAGTAGTGATGGGAAGTCCCAAATGGCTCTTCATGTAGTATCAGGGCCTTATATCTTAGCCTCATTTAACAATTATGAATGGTTTGTGTGTTGGTAAGCTTTTTAAAAAATTTTTTTATTCAGTGCTCTCATAAAAGTCATCACCAATGCACATGTGTTTGTGATAACTGACCGTTCGTACGATGCCCGGCAATCCCCACTCCGTGCTGAGGAGTCTGTGGCTGTGCAGGCGCCCCTTGGTGTCCAGGCTGCGGTCCAGCACATCCACCCCCACCACATGAGGGTTCATGGGGTTTGGGTACTTCCTCATGGCAGCCTTGATCACCGTCTCCCATGGGTAACTGCACACAAACACACACAAAGGGGGAATATATCCAATGAAATGTAGTGTATGTGTAGCACAGGCTCTGGTGACACGGTGGTTACATGCTAGCTAGGACAAGTGCAAGCAGCTTTGATTTGTGATCGACAGCAGGTCAGGCTGTGTCAGGGCTGAACACTTGAGTCTCCCTCTGTTGACATCAATAGGATGGTGCAACGTGATGGATCAGCTGATGGGTCATGATGACAAAATTAAAAAAACAAAAAAAAAACAATTAAGTAAATAAATGTTGATATGCGTCCACTGATCTGTACAATATATTTATTTTCCATACGATTTCAAAAATTCTCATTATATTTTAAGTGAGAATAGCCACATTTTCGTATTTCCGGTTCAAACACAGGAAGTGACGCACTGTGAGGCAGCAGCCTGCTGTGCCTCCCTTTGATTGCGCAACCCCTCACTAAACGTGTTGTGTGCCATGCACTGCGCATGCGTGTTGCTGTCTCTCTGTATGTCGCCAATATCATGTTTGTAAACACTTTTATTGAACACTCTGACTTTCCACAGTCTGGATTATTTATATTCTGTGTTCATTGTTTATTCTGACTGGTTAAAGATAAAGCCGCGGTGAAAATGTACCAGGGGAGGCAAACAATGCCCTGCCTCTCCTGGGGGGGCGCACGTGAGCTCACAGGTACTTGTTGCTGCTGCTCTCGTGACGCATAGAAGAAGAAACAATGGACGCCATATAAAAAGAGAAACAAACGCCGCTGGCAGTTTCTTTACGTTTCTCTCTTGCTCCGCCTGACTTCCAAAATGGAAGCTTACGTTTCAAAACTTAAACATTTCGAAACTAAAAGGAGATAAGGATAAAGAGTCATGGATATTTAAGTGAAGGTAAGACCATAAAACGTTTTTTTCCCCTCAAAATGAGATCTGACTAAGAAAAAAACAATCTCATCCCTTAAACAAATTAATTGACCTTAGATTAAATACTCTTTTATTTTGTATCAGACCTTTTGTTAAACAGCAACTGCTGCCAAGTGAATGTTGTATAAGACTCTGTGCTGAGTCCATATGTGTGTAAACCTGACTCTGACTGTCAGTGCCTCCACAGACATGAACCTCACTGCTCGTCACTGGACTTCAGGTGTGTGGAGTTAAAGTGGCTTCAGTTGTGATATTCTCCAACATAAAAACACACATGCTGCGCTGAAGCACACGTCAGCACACATTGTGTGAAGATCAGTGAGTCTACCTGCGCAAGTCCACTGAGCGAGGTCTCTACTCAGGTATCCTTCATCTTAAAACTTGAGCTGTATACCACACCATGTGTACGCAGAGAATCCCAGTCACATGTGGCTATAGGAGAAAGCACTTGTGCTGACTGTGGACAAAACAGACTTTATCAAAGTATTTTTTGCACACAAAAAAAGGTGCCGGCCTCCATGCAGGCACATTCAGACTTCTGCAGACGATCCAAAAGGCAGCAGCGGCTCCCGTCAAATCCACAGCCTCGGTGCTTGTTTACAGAACAGTAACTAAAAAGGCTCCTTCCTACCTGGACTCCCTCATCCAGGTCGACTCAGTCACAGTCTGTCAATGACAGACGCCAGGTGATGTCAGCACAACGAGGCCCTAAGTCACTGGCTATTCACTCTTCTTCTCTTCAGTTCCCTGGTGGTGGAACAAATGACCCAACTCTATTTGTTCCACAGTCACTTTCGACTTTCAAGAAGAAGCTGAAGACCCAGCTCTGTCATGAACACCTCTGTACTTAAGCTTGACTCCTGTCCTAAACCCTAAAGAGCTTTCTGATCCAGCTCTTGTTGACAGACATTGATGGTTGTGGTGTTGTTGATGACAATAGCACGTTAATGATGAGTTAGCCGAACAGGATGTTTTCATAAGGCTCTTATGATGGTGTTGATGGCACTTTGATGTTGTTACAAATGTCGGTGTTACGGTTGACTTACACATCTATTTATTAATCTAAAAACAAACCAAAAAAACCCCCCCACACATCCTGTTCCTCTTTGCTTGTGTTGTATGTCGTTTGTCTAAAAGCGTCTGCTAAATGAAGTGTAGAATAATTCTGATGATGTCGCATCAAATGAAGTGAATACAGGTTAAAAAATTCAGTGTCTAATCGACCAAATCTGGACGAACTAAGAATTTAGTTGTCCCGCCTGTTCATTCCCACTGGACCATGTGATGTTCGACTAGAGCTGCAACAAGGAATCCATTAACCTTGAATCAATAGATTATTAAAATAGCTGACAATTAATTGGTAATGAATTAATCAGGTCTGTTTCAAAGCAAGTCTCCTACAGGGGGCAGTAAATGCACTACATACTACTCTACTATAGTAGACTATATTATAGTATACTACTGTACTTTACACTATAAAAACACACTATTTTGCAACTGTTTCTCAACACATACACTGCCTGTGCTTTAAGTGACAGGTTTGTTGATAGAACTCATGTTGTTTTTCAAAATAAACTGCAAGGAATGATCAAATCTAATCATCGATGTCAGGCGAGGGTGAGGTGATGGACACAACGTTGCAACTTCGCCTCTAGATGTAACCAGATCCTACACACTGCACCTTTAACTGTCCATCTGCTCCAGCTCAAACTCAGACATGAATGTCCCATCGACCTTGCCACCTCTCTCCATCCCCGCTCCAGTATCGATCCGGAGGGGGAGGGAGCAAGTGACCCACCTGAACACATGCTCCGTGCTCCAGATCTTCATCCTGCTCTGCTGATCACACTTCTCCCCTTCAACAGCCCTCTGTCAGCGGACCATGTCCGCGAGAGGAACCCGCTCCGCCGAGGAGAGAACACGGCCTGTGATGGAAGCTCACCAGCACCATCACTGTGGACTGTCCGAGGAGAGAGGCGGCTCTGCTTTTCTCCGCATCTCAGGCGCCACGGGGGGGTTCGGCGTCACGAGCCGCAGCGTGGATCTTTGGAGCGGAGACCGGACACCAATGATCGGCGGATCACAACAAAACGGCAGGAGAGAGTGGAGCTGAAGAGAGAGACGGAGAGGAACCGGTGAAACGGCGACACTTGGGCGTCAAGTTCAGGCGCAGTGAGACACAAGATGACGGACCGGACTTTCAAAATAAAACCACGAATGGGGAGTTTCCGCATGCACGGTTTTCATCCTGTGAGCAATTCAAATAGATGCAATGTTCTCCGTTACCAACTCTTGGAAATATCTCATTTAATAATGATGTGCACTTCTTTGTCGTTATTTTTGGTTCAGTTTACCGCCACATCAGATTAATTTCTATGAAAGCTAGACCAGGCGTTTCCGTCTCACTCTGGTTGGGTCTCGTTGACTTGACGAGGCTGGTGACGTCACGTCCCTCCGCTGCCGCTGCCGCTGCTGCTGCTGCAGCAGTCTCCTGGTTCACGCATGCGCATAGCATCTACATCATCACCAGCAAGTGGCAGTGGCACACGAGCGGAGCTGCGTCAAGGTACGTGGAGACCAGTCAGTCATACCGGAAGTGAGAGGATGCGGCTAATAATGTCAACAGTGATACTAATAGTTGTGATATATTTATATATGTGTGTGTGTGTGTGTTTATGTTTATGGTAACTGAAACTGTGTGTGTGTGTGTGTGTGGGGGGGGGGGGGGGGGGGGGGGGGGGGACTGACACTGGAGCCTGCCTTAACTGGAATCGAACCGGCCACTTGCTCTACCAACTGAGCCACTGCCACCCCTTTTATTCAATTTAGTTTGATCTATTTTACCTTGTCATCATCAAGTGTACTCCTTTCTGTAACGCTTGACTTTGAATCTTTCTTTTATTGTGAAAAGTCTGACCGGAAGTGTCCTTTAACAATGTGTTGACTTTGACAGTGGCGTCCTGAGGAGAAATTCATTGAGGCAGACGCAGCGGAGCCTGGCGACCGATCCCCACCATCGCCGTGCTACAGGAGGGCTCCGCTCATTCTGCTCTGTCCGAGGACACGGGACCACCGACCCTGCTCATCGGAACCGGCACCGGGCAGGATCGAACCGGGCAGGATCGGACACGGTACACGGGCCCGCGCTGAATGTCATAACAGAGGGCTTTGAGCTCAGCAGCGACACGGTAAAAAAATGATGAGGAGCATCTTCACTGGCACACTGTGGATTATTTCTATTATTACTATTACTATTGCGGCTGTCGTTTCCTGGTAATCTAATCTGAGTCATTTGTGTTCAGATTAATATTGGGATGTTTGTACGCAGATAGGACAGATGGAGGTTGTGGTGATGGAGATGCATGCAGACGGGGATGCGAGGGCCCGTGCATGCTGCCGCAGGATGCACGGGGCATGAATGCAATCACATCCTGTAAATGTGATGTGTGCTACAAACATGATGTTAGATGTGTGTTTAGGGTTTTTAACGCTCGGTTCTCTCGAAGAGCCGGTTTTATGGGCGATGGGAGGAGGAGGGGAGGGGAGGGGGGGCTGTGGCAGATGCTGCAGCAGAAGCTTCAGGCCGGATTGGGGAAGGGGGGGTGGATGGAGGGATGGAACGAGGGAGGAGGGGGTGTCATCATTTTTGGAATCATTAAATCACACTTGCAGCTCAGATGCGTCTGTCTGGCTCAGTCCACGGCAGATGACCCGCTTTGCGGTGGTGGGACAGGGGTACAGCCCCTCACCCACCCACCCACCCTCCGTCTCTCTCTCTCTCTCTCTCTCGCTCTCTCTGGCTGGGTTTTAGAGGACCACCAGGTTGGTCGGTGGTGGTCGTGCCGAGGCCAAAAATCTGCTGACACATGCGCCCTGCCGGCCGCTGCTCCCCGCATGCAGGCTTTGTGTTAGAGAGCCCGGGTCCCAGGGCCTCGCTGGGGTCCGCACGGGCTCCTGTGCGGCGCAAAACCCAGGCCACCAGTAAAGATGTATTTCCTGAAGGCAATGAGATCATGTCATGTATATTTTTTTTTTTTACGTTTGTCAAAGATGCTCAAGGTTGCAGGGAAACCATCAACTTGCCGACGAAAGAAGTCACAGGTGGCAGACAATTGTTGAAAAATGATTAATATCGCATGATTGCGGATTTAGAATTGTTGTATGAAGATGCTTGAGGTTGTTCAATGGCAGAAAGGTGGAATATCAAGTTGCGGAAAAAGAAGGTCATCGGTGGGATTTGAACCGTAGTTGCTCAGTGTGTGCCGAACTTCCCCATTCATTTCCTATGGGCAGACATATTGCAGAAAGACTTCAATATTGCAGAAACTGTACGCTGCAGCAGAAGTCTGAGTGGAATTGTTGCAGTGCTAGATGAGATGAATTTTGTGGTGTATGAATGGTTGAAATCGGTTGAAGAATGTTGGAATAGATCTAGTTTGAAAAACGGTGGAAGAAAATGACGGAATTATGATAAATAGTGTGGATGCCTCAGCACCCACACTAATTAATCAAAGAAATCAATTTGTTATAATATTCCAATTTGAGGCTCACACATGGCCACACCGGAGAGGGAGGGACACTTTCATCTCCCACATGTTGGTGTGACTCATTCTCACCTCTGACCTTTTGATTCCAGGTCCTCAGAACCAACCATGGAGATTGTGACACATTTGATCAACGACACTATAGAATTCTACAAATGGACCCTAACTATTGCCGGTAATGTCCTTCACATGGGCTTTTATTTTGTTTTCATTGTGAACAGATACCTTTTGTGTGTGTTGGCTTGTAAGCAACACACACAGGTATGTCCTGAGTCAGTGAGTCAGAGAAGTGGTTGTGCTTTTGTAGGAATTTCAGTTTTCAGTTTAGGAAGTTGCTGAAAGCTATGGTGCATAAAATTTATGAATTCCAGAAAAGCGTTGAAAATACAATCTAAAACTCACAGACCATTGTAAAGGATTTCAAATTTTTATGCAATGAAAGAGTATAAAATCATATAACTAAATAAAGATAAGTCTCTGATAAAGAAAATAATCGTAACATAGTATGAAATAGTATTGTAAAGAAAAGTATAGTAATTGTATTTGCCATATCATACGATATTGATCTTTGGAAATTGTAGTGATCAATATTATAGTATATGTAGGCTGCAAAGAAAAGTGTAAAATACTAGAAGATGGTAACATGAAAATATACTACATTATACTATACCACTATAATTAAGTCAAGCTGTATTATTATCCCCAGGGGGCAAATTGTAGTAGAGCCAGCAGCAATCCTACAAGAAGTGAATAACAAGTACAGACAACCAACAGTCAACGATACACTGAAACACATGTACGAACTTAGATACACAGTATCACACAGTAAGCCTCACTGACATTAAGATTGACATATTCTCAAAGTATCACCTGGACATACTTAGTACATCACTGTATCACGGAACCCGCTGTCAGTGGTGGTCAGTGTAAACATTAAGACCAGTTATATAACACTTGTGTAAAACCTGTGGTCCACAGACAAGCGGGTGGAGAAATGGCCTCTGATGGACAACCCTCTGCCCACACTGGCCATCAGCACCTCCTACCTGCTCTTTCTCTGGCTGGGGCCCAAATACATGAAGAACAGAGAGCCCTTCCAGCTCCGCAAAACCCTCATCATCTACAACTTCAGCATGGTCTTCCTCAACTTCTTCATCTTTAAAGAGGTAGGTTGTAGTTGCACGAGAAGCTCAGGGTCCTGTTTGACTTCTTTCTACCAGAAAATGTAAAAACAAAAACTGTAGTGGAGTGAATGTATTATAATGAATCCCAACACCATGAAGGTGAATGTTACTGTTTTGAGCCAGGGGCTTCCTCCGGAGCAGACAGATGAGGCACAACAGGAAGTGAAAAGACTTGCAGTTCATAGGGTTAACCACGAGGGGCCTGACTCCAAAAGGGAGCAAATCCCTATAGACTCCCATGTTAAAATGGCCGACTTTAGAGGTGAATGAAACATGTTTAAAGTCTGGTACAAACTTTGGTTTGGTCTCACCACTGTACGGGGGTGAATTCTTTTCGAACTCGCTTATTTTTTTTGGATCAACGTTTGAAATTGTGCATATTTAAGGGCGTGGTCTCTTGACTGACACCTGTTACGTACCGCGGATGAGGTGACGGCACCACGAGCCGACCCACAGCTCCGTGTGTGTTCCGCCTCTTTGCCCATTTTTGAATGAACCGGGAACCAGGAGGAGGAGTTAGGATTCGGCAAGATGGCGACAAGGGACTCGCCCACAATTTGGCACAAAACCACGGCGCTGAAACCAACGGGTGACGTCACGGACGCCACGTCCAAGGATTGAATCTCTCTTCTTTTCTTGCAGCTGTTTATGGCAGCTCGGGCAGCAAGCTACAGTTACATCTGTCAACCAGTGGACTACTCTGATGATCCCAATGAAGTCAGGGTAAGTGTTTGGAGCCGTAGACACACACACACACATACACACACACACACACACTGCACAGGTCTATGGTGACGTGACCTCACAGCATTCCTGCACTCTTCCCAAATGATCCCAAAACCTTCGGCGGTGTGTCGGGGAGGCTCCATGCTCACTGGCTTTTCCAAACATGATCTTCCACTTGCACTGACCTTGATGCTGTTATCAGATGATGGGATGATGCCAGGTGTCCAGTTTCTCCTTCCCCTTGCTCCATGGTGCCGTCACACACCTGCAGCAGAGAGGAGAGGCTGGTCTCACGTGACCCTGTGGTCATGATAACTGAGGACAATGGCAGAAAGATGTAGGAGTGACTTTGTCTGCGCCCCAGCCAGGGGACCGGGCTAAAGTGGATTTTAGATAGACGGATAGACAGACAGACAGACAGACAGACAGACCGACAGTCATGAGGTCGTGATAACTGAGGACAATGGCTGAGGGCAGAGCCAGAAAGAGCAACATGTCTCCCTCTGTGTCTGACAGGTGGCAGGAGCTCTGTGGTGGTATTTCATCTCCAAAGGTATCGAGTACCTGGACACGGTGTTTTTCATCTTGAGGAAAAAATTCAACCAGGTCACCTTCCTGCACGTCTACCACCACTGCACCATGTTCACGCTGTGGTGGATCGGCATCCGATGGGTGGCAGGAGGACAGTGTGAGTACCTCACTTGATGTCAGGATTCACCTGTTTATTTTGTCAGTCAGCCCCAGCTGACGTGTTTCCACATGCATTGCTCCATAGATGTGGAATTAGAACTGGATACAGAGTCACAGGTTGATTCCTATGATGGCTGGTCCTTATTATTTGAAATACTATGAATTTAAAGGTGCAGTGTGTAATTTGGTGACATCTACTGGTGAAGTTGCAAATTGTATACATACCTTTCCCATTGGAGTCGTTAAAGACTCAAAAAATGTTTAGTACGTCCACTCTGGGCTATTGTAAAAATATGGCGGCCCCCATAGAGTGGAGCTGCTACTTATGTAGATATACATTAAAGGGCTGATTTTTGGATTATTTAAAAAGCAAGTCATATTTTTTTTGGGGGGGGGGTTAGATATTTTGGAAAATGTCTATAAATATGTTTTGTTCAAGAGATAGAAGTGATAAAAAATGACACCCTGCACCTTTAATATAACAATATAATGTAAAAACACTATCTTTTTTAACACCTTATTCATTCATTAATGTTGAAGAGTGATTTTAAACAAAACACAAACAAAGAAAGTATGATTAGGGCTTGAAACCGAAATGATTTGAAGTTTGAAAATCCTTGTTCTCGATATCTGTCTCTTTGCAGCATTCTTTGGTGCGCACATGAATGCACTGATCCACGTCTTAATGTATTTGTACTATGGTCTGGCCTCTTGTGGACCTAAGATCCAAAAGTATCTATGGTGGAAGAAGTATCTAACCATCATCCAGATGGTAAGGCTTCAACAAACTAAATCATTATTCCCCTTGAAGCTTATTTCATTGCAAACCCCCCCCCCNCCTAACAACCCCCCCCCCCCCCCCCCCCTGAATACACTTGTCCTTTTTGCGTCTCAGATCCAGTTCCACGTCACCATCGGCCACACGGCTTTGTCCCTCTACGTCAACTGCGACTTCCCCCACTGGATGCACTACTCTCTCATCTGCTACGCCATCACCTTCATTGTCCTCTTTGGCAATTTCTACTACCAGACCTACAGGCACCAGCAGCCCAGGCGCGACGCCGCCTCCTCGGCCTCCTCCAAGGCAGCCAAGGCCCTCTCCAACGGGGCCCTCAACGGCCTCAGCAAGGCCGCCAACGGGGCCGCGCTGATGGGAAGCAAAGAGGAGAAGCCCCAGGAGAGCTCGGGCAGGAGGAAGAGGAAAGGACGAGCTAAAAGGGATTAGAAGGGAGGAGGTGCGGAGGAGGGCTGAGGTGAGGCACAGGGGCCTGGCTTTGGGTTCTTGGTTGCTAGTGCTAAAAGAAAAAACCACGAGAGACTTGATTTGAGGTGTAGATGGACGGGTGTGTTCAAAGTGTGGTGTGTTTATTTTAAGTCGCGGTCGTCGTAGATTCAATGTGGAGCTGTGCAGGACAGGGCCTGTGTTGAGAGGAGAGTCGGCGCCTCAGTGAGGGGTGTCAAAGGTCACGCCAGTCGCTGACCATCATCACTAAGTGTGTGTGTGTGTGTGCGCGCGTGTGTGTGTGTGTGTGTGTGTGTGTGGTTGGTTAATGGTGGTGACAGGTTCAGATCACGTTTGATAAGGCAAAAGTTTACCTGGACGCCACCAAAGTAAACGCCATCATTCTGAGTGAGCACGGTTGCACTGAGACAGGAATACACACATTATAACACATGCACAATCATGTCATGTTCAAATGTTTCTTCATCACATCTACTGATATAAAACTGATGATGATGATGATGATGATGTACGGAATCACGTCATATCTTCATCGCATCCAGGAAGTTATCGGTGTTACATGACGGCGTTTGCAGGACATGACACCTCTACTGTGTTCCACGTATTTCGACGTAGGTCATTCTTCTTCATTTCGTATAGTCGTAAAATAAATCTTTATCCAGAGGTGAGATGTACATGGAAAAAGAAAAAGCATAGATTTCTAACCCTTTGAGTCCTGGCTGAGATTGTTTCATAGCTGTTTTTAGATGAAATAATCCACAGCGCCGGCTCACAGACGTTTAAAAATTTAGATTTTCTATTTCTGTACACAACCACTACTGCGCGTTTTGTATATCCCTACTTGTATGTAATGTAATGAAGTATAATGAATATTATCCAGAGAAGTAATGACGATTATTTCAGTATTTCCCACTTTTCAAAGAGAAGCCGATGGATTTGTTTTGTCCTCACAGATATCGAACTGTCTTTTTGTATCCTTCTTTGACGTCGTCCTTTGTCTGACACACTGGTGGAGGTGATGGTCTGTGGGACGGGTCTACGGCCATGTTTGATCCTGAGTTTACTAAAGGCTGATTTTCCCCCAATATTCAATCAAATATCAATATTTGGGCTCTATCCATATCGTGAGCTGACTTGAATGTAAGTTAATCAGGGGAAAATTGGATAAAAAAAATTAAAAAAAGAATATGGTGTCTGTACAAAGAAAAAAGCGAACCTCAATAGTGACTGTGTCTATTCTACCATTATGAGGGATAACTGCTCTGTCTGTAGTATATAGAGTGTTAATCAGTGGTTGGCTCTATATCTGCAAATCCAGTTTCATCATCATCCATCAGCCAACGCATTTATTTATTTCTTAGTTTGTGGTATTTATTTCCATGTAAATAACAAACTCCATCTAGCTGAGTGTGCTTGTCTGTGTAGCTGTGTTCTTTTTGTGTTGTACATATGACATTGTGATATTTTGTACTCCGTGCTCTTTGGGAATCCTCCCGGCTTGTCGGTTCGGGCATTTGTTTGCCCATGTTGCTTCTCTGTGTGTTTTCTTTAAGTGTCCTGACTTTGGCCTCTGCCAATTAAAATCAAACTGAATGCCTGTACACACACTGTGGCTTCTCCTTTATTTAAATGCCCTTGCCGTGACAGAATGAGTTCACTGATATTGTTACGAATGCACAATCACCCGAACGATCAGACTGTTGGTTCCATTCATCTAGAAAGAGTCCTCGCTCACGAATGACCTCATGTTCCACAGTATTTCTTGAGTGGCTCAGAATGGATCATAAGTTCAGATCATGCACAGGAAATGAATAGTGGGGAA
>JAFBJT010111618.1:0-10373 GCA_016785325.1 Chascanopsetta lugubris
TGGGTTATACTTTTCCCCCACTTATTTGCCCATTTAGCCATTCATCCATCAATCTATCTACCTTAAGGGGATAGAGGAGGAGACGGCAATTGGCAATGAATTTTTAGAGGCCATCCCACTCACAGATTCCATCACAGCCTGAAAAATTCTGTGAGGTAAGGAAAAAAAAAATGAAATTGAGACATGGTAGAATTTATTGCCCAGAAAATTCCATTCTACTATCTGATTTGAAAAGTCCAGTCCTCCTAGCTTCTGAAAATCTATTTCCCCCATATTTTAATACCCCGGCACAGCAGTCCTCATAATTCATTCGAGTGTGTTAAGCTCAGTTTTATTAGATCTGAAACAAATTTTGGTGGGGATCCTATAGGTCATTAACCATGGAGTAATTTTATCCTTGTTTCCCTAATGATGCCATAATGGTGAGTGAATTTCTTAACTAAAGACCAAAGAACATTGTGAAGGTCAGCTTCATCTGCAGGCTCCTTCAAGCGCTTCTCACAGAGATTGGAAAAGTCGCACATTTTTGAGGAGTCATTAATAACCTTAAAGCTGAGAGCCTATTTGCGTTCTCGCTCTCTACCTTTTAATTTCCCTGCTTTCTCTCTCTCTCTCTCTCTCTCTCTCTCTCTCTCTCTCTCTCCTTTCCTCTGCCCTCATGCAAAAAAGAAAGGAATTCTCAGTGTGTGTGTGTGTGTTGTGTATGTGGGAATGGGTGAGGGAGAAAGCCAGGGAAGAAAGAGTGAGAGAGTGGAAATGGTGGTGCAGTGACATACAGATCCCAGATGTGATGCCGCTATAATTTGAATTTTATGCCTTTGTTATCGCTTTAATCATTTTCTTTATTCGTTTTGTTTCAGTGGTCTGGGTGAGACACCTGATAGGGTAAACCACCTAGGGACCCATTTTTATTTGGAATGTGGTGCAAGGTCTAATTAGAATTTGAATTTTGCTGAGGCTTGAAATGGCTGGTACTTTATCCCGATCGCCTTAGATATTGTTCCGAGTCAATCATTTGTCATCGCAAAGCATGCTGGGAAGGTTGTGCTAATGAAGCCCCGGGTTTGCTCGCCATTTTTTTCTGCTGCCCTGGCATTTTTGTCCATTTAAGGCGCCTGATGTGAGGACGACAGTGGTTATATATCCATGTTACGACAGCAGCAGCAGCAGCAGCAGCAGCAGCAGCAGCATGGTCGGACTGCCACTGTCACATCCATCTGAGCCCCGTCAACATCCACACCCACTGGAGGCAGGACAGGAGCCCACCCTGGGCTTTGCAGCAGACCATGTCTCTCACCACTGGGCATTAGGGCTTTCTCATATTCTGTATATCAGATCCATTCACAGGATTCATCACCACTTAACTTGACCCGAGGCATGTGTTTCCTGAACGTATACAAATGTTAAATAAGCACATATTTGCAGTAGACATGAAGTCTATAGTAGAGACAAGTGAAAGTGATATGGAAGCTGTTCGTATTTACCTAATTATAGTTTTATAATGTGAGAACAGGATTTGGGAGATTAATTGTGAATTAGTTCGGAAATTCTTATATTTTTAATGTTAAATTGTACTTGAATGCACAAATACATGAAATGATGTAATACTAAATAATGATTTGAATTGTACAAAAATTCTATTGTCTCATTCCCACTACTAACTAAAATGAAGTATGACTCATGTTAAAGGTCTAGTGTGCATAATTAATACATCAAATTATTTCCACAAAACTCTTACATTGATGTTTTATTAGTGTATAAACACTCACATATACAGATTATTTTCATAGAATGAGCCCTTTGAATTTACATCAGTCGCTCACAATGGGCAAACTGAAAAAACTTGATGGTTACCTTCAGTTTTTATTGGAAGGGAATGAAATGTTACTTGATGGGTTTGCACCTGCGATATGCAACTCACCACTCGATGTCACTAAATACAACACACTGTACCTCAACGGAATTTGTTGGTTTTAAAATCAAAGTAGAACACGACCACTGCCTGCAGAAACTCTGTAAAACATCTGTTCAAATATATGTTCACTTTTTGAATTTCATGTTTGACTTTAATACTTCTTATCATCACTAACTAACAGGAATAATTGTCCAGTGTATCTTGTAGAGGTGTTTCTGTAAACACGGATACATGTTTTTCCTTTTACAGATTTATGGTCATACTTTACGGAAACAGAAAACTCCCAAGTTTTCATTCTCTTTAGGTCGTCTCCCAGTGTGAGGACATATGCATGCTGTGTGTGTGTGTGTGTGTGTGTGTGCGTGCATGTGAGTGTGTGTGCACACATGTGTGTCTCATGTAGATGGATTCCTCCCAGGGACAGGGGACCACTAGCTGTCCTGTACATCACTGTGTGAACAGGAGAGGGTAATGGTGTTTTGTCACAGCCTATCTGGGTTAACGTGTGTCCTCCTCTCAGGTTCCCTCCGATGCATTTTATTTCCTGGGCGCCTCCTTTGGCGAGATTGGAGTTGACAGGCGTTAACATTTAGAAATGTACCCATAAATGGCATTCATGGGCGCTGATATGCGGTTTGCCGGTGGTACACGAGGAGCTGCACGACTTTGGAATATTAAAACGAAGGTGGTGATAATCATTAGCTCTGATGTCGTTTCTTAGAGGAGGAGTTTAGTCTCCGTCTTATTTATGCACAGTGCTTTGGTTCACTCTTATATTACAATTTGTTTTCCCTCGGATCTGCTCGAGCAGGCAGGTATCTCTCCACCACACTCTTGTCTTTGACTTTACTCTTAATTGTGTTCAAGTCTAATTGGAACCAAAGTAAAAAAATAAATAAAAAAGAAAGAACCGGCGTGGAAAGGCTGCTTTGAACTGCCTTGAAAATAAAATAAAATTCTTCTGACAAGATGATGGATCACCTGTAAGTCTACCTGACACTGAAATTAGGGTTTTTAATGACATGCTGCCTCCTCCTAGATGTGAAATTCAAATTCCCTCCCTGGTCTCCCTCCCTGTCGTCACCTGTCCCTTTGACTCGCGTACGCCAAACGCAGGCACTTTGTCTTTGTCACTGGGAGCAGGACAATGTTTTTCACCAGCAAGCTTTTGTATTAACCAATCTCATATGGAACTGAGGACATAGCTCATTGAGCAGCGTGTTGTTGTTACGTGCGCGTATTTTTCCTTTCATAGGGAGCAGCCACAGATTTCTTCTACTGCTCATTTGATCCCCTCTGCAGAGGCCTTCATGTTGTTCTGCACGCCGACACAAATACAGTCTATTTATACCTCGAGATAAAGAAAATAAATTATATTTACATTAGTGTTGTTTGAAGGTGCCGTGTTTAAGATTTTTGGTGAACTATCCATTGGAATATAAGATAAGTGAATTGATTTTTATCTGAGTGGAAAATCTGAATTGACTAATTATTGTTTTTAGATCAGGGATGTCGAACTCATTTTCATTCACATTTGGTTCTAAAGTTGAATGAAGTAAAAGCACAGCATGATGACCTATAAACAATGACAACCTCAAATGTTTGCCTTTGTTTTAGTACAAACAAGTACAAGCACAGTTGTGAATCTAATGAAAATACAACATTTAAACTGACTAATAAACGACTCAATAAAAGCAACATAAACCAAGTATGCTGTATTTTATACTTTGCTAAACCATCCCACGGTCCTGACTGGACCCTGTGGTGGGCCGGTTCTGGCCCACGGGCCGTATGTTTGTTTAGATTGAGCTCATTACATTTACATCAGGAGCAGATCCTCTCTATGGAGGCCGCCATGTTGCACCTCCATGTTATTTCAATAGCACCCTCTGACTTTATATTATAGCTGATGACTGCCACATGCTCTATACATTGGAGTTGTGAGATGAAAGGAATTAATCTGCTGCATGCATTTTCACCACTAGATGTCACAAAGTACAACACAGTGTGCCTTTAAAATAAATCAGAAATAAACATCTCAGGAAAAGAAATAGTAAAAAAAAAAAAAAGTAGTGTAGTATTCCGACCCAGAGTAAATTAAAAGCAGTGAAGGACTTGATCTGGATAATTGAGCTCTGCCGGCACAGTGCATGACAGTGGGATGTGTCACCTGTAATCAGGTGTGGCACCTCTCATGAACACCCGTACCGGCTGCCCCCCCCCCACAACCCCCCTGTCACCGCACCATGCTCTGTTTCAAAGGGGGACCACAGTAATCCATCGTGAAGCATGAAGGAAAGGCTCAGGCTGGCTCTGGGACCGGGGGCAGCGAGAAGCAAATGAAAAATCAATGTTACTGTGACACATTAACTTATCCCCCAATTTCATAACTGGCATTAGGTGTCAGGAGAAATCTGTGGCGTGGAGGCGGCTAGTTGGGCCTTATTGGCTTTCATGGCCACTGTGTATTCTCTGCTGGTGGAGGGAGTGGGCGGGAAGTGGTGACTTGTAGAGAAATAATCACGAGATGACGGAAGCTCAAGGACTTTTATCGCTTGTTGCTGTGCTCCGAGAGAAACATGCAGAGAAAGGTATATATGATTGAGCTGTGCTCTGTCGCTTTGATTCTTTTCAATGTGCATATTCAATTCTGCACAAATATTCAGTATAACCTATTATGTAAAGTAGCCAGACTCTTCCAAAACTATCAATAAAGATGACATTAAACAATGTATTGATTAGAAATCATATTTAAAAATGATTATCTTCCTTTTAAGAGACCATTGTTCGTAGCATAGACACCAACTTACCATATATGGTTGCTACCCTTGTTAGGGTACATTGCCAAGTTTTATATATATATATATATATATATATATATTTTTTAAATTGTTCTGAAACCTCTCATATTCTCACAAATGACCCAGAGGTAGACCTTTATCATCTTCATAATCATATTAATATCAATATTATTATAGAAATGACATTGAACCATATTAAACAGTACCCAGATAAGGTTGTATAAAGGTTTGGTTGCATTTTGGCATAAACACAACTTGGTCAGGTTTATGGAAAGTTTGTTGTTGTCTTTGGGCCTTTGTCGTCTTGGTTACGATAATAAACAAGTTTGTTGAATAGGATGAAATATTCAATATGGACATTTGTCATTGACCTGTCCTCCGCGTACTACCTCCTCATGCTCTGTGCATGACTTTACATGACGCCCTCTTTTGCTCTTGTCATACTTAAAATGACCTCTAGGGGCCAACTGACAATACAGTGTAACAGCATCATGAGCAGCTGCTGGCACAGACCTGTGAGGCCATGGTTTTACTGCAAGATATTGTCCTGTGTAAGAGTTAGCTTCAAAAGACAGTGAAACATTAATAACATAATGCTTCCTAAACATGATTTACAGATAATAAACTCATTTTTCTGACGTCCTTCGATTCATACATTCTTACACATTCTTCCGATCCGCAACCGTTTACATGAAAAAGCCCTTCGAGTGATTTTCTGTGCTAAGCGTTAAGCTTCTCAGCGATGAGCTTGATGGCCACAAGTGAGTTAACATTTCACTGAATTGCTGTTACACGGGTCCATTTATCTCTAGAATAAATAAATAAATAAATAAATAAATGGGGAATTTAGAGGAGAAATGAAGGGGAAGTGATTTAAGAAAATGACACATTTTATTACTCCGGTGGCCTTTGCAGTTGCTCCTAATTCAAAATAAGCCGGCGTTCATCTGTCACATCATAACAATAATAATCTACAGCGAGTCGGCGGAAATAGTGGAGAGAAAAATAGCCTTCACTGGCGGAGCAGGCCTAATCAGTACCCTCTCTCAACTGTTAAATGTATTTAAACACTAAATTAACAACCCATAAAGGGCCTCTGGTACACTACATTCAAATTAGAGCCAGTTCTTATTTACTGCCACAGAACTGCAAAAGTGACACTTTCCCTGATCACATTAAGAAAAGCAACGGAGTGACCTTGGCGTAATGGAGGATGAGATACGAGCGCCACCGCCCTCATCCTCAAAAAGACACAGATCCCCTGTATCGGCTGGGGGGGGGGGGATGATAGAAAGAGGATGACTGTCCTCATCTACAGTGTCATTAAATCACCAGCTAATGGTGTTAGCATCAGCGCAGCTACTAATGCTGAGGCGAACAGCTGAGATTTATGGGAGTGACACGCGAGAGCTGGAAAACAGAGGAATAGGGAGGAAACGCCGGGTCCCACTTTTGGGGAAAAAGCCGAGCTTCACCTCTAAGTTGTGTGCCGGGGGGGAGGGGGGTGGGGGGGGGGGGGGGGGGGGGGGGGGGGGGGGGGGGGGGGTTGTCGGTGTCATCTTGTTTAGTGGGAGTTGATCGTTCACATATTTAATGCTTTAATTACACCTCAGCAGCTGTGCACAGTGATTTAAGTTTATGGATGTGAAAGCTCTTCATTATGAAGCAAAACGCATCAAGTCATTTCTGATGGTGGTTGCAGACAATTAAATTTATTTAAGATTTTCTGCAGAGGCTGAGTGAACGGCTTTGTGAAAATGACCCTTGGTGAAATGCACAATATGCTGTAATGTCTTCCATAATGTACAATCAGTGTGAAGCACGGGCATCAATCAGGAGGCGTCTCGTCGGGGAGGCTCTGCGTCTTTCACATTCACAGGACACAGAGGACACACCGGAGAGACGGTGAAGGACAAGGGACGTGTGAATATGTGAAGGACAAATGTGTGAGGGACACATGAAAGAGTCGCCGTGGACAGACTCAGTCAGTTTTTGTATACAGGGTTTCAGTGGCTCAGGGGTGACAGCGGTTGTCCGCTAGTATGGGGGTCGATGACTCAAACCTTGTACGGCATTTGTGTCAGGGATGTAATCTATAGTATCTGTTGGTGTTTTGAGTGGAAATGCCAGATCAGATCCTTCTGTCATGATTTTAAAGGTCCAGTGTGTAAGATTAAGGAGCAGTTAGTGCCATTTTGGCAGGTTTGGAACATAAAATGATTGTCGTGATGTTTTTATGACCTTAATTTCATTTATGTTTTGCATTGCGTTTCTAAGGTAGCTCAGAATGGACAAACTAAATACCTTTCGAGTTTTAATGAGAAGTGAAGGTTGGCGCTCCTCCCATGTGCTGGTTTGGGTGATATGGGTGGTATTCAGCTATCACATGCAAATTCACCACCAGATGTCACTAAAGCTTTCACACTGCACCAAATGGGTGTAGAACTTGAAAGAAATCCACCTGCCATTATTCCATGAATTGGCTCGCGAGTGCCGTTTCAAATCAGAATCGTTAATATATCTCTATTTTCTCTCTTTCTGTCCTCATCATTCTCTCTCTAGAACCTTTTGAAAGCCTGTGTCCTTTTTTCCACTCGAGCAGTCGAGGCCTGGACCCGACTTCAAATAAAATATTTCACTTAAATGTTTTTTAAAAGCTGCGGGAGCCACGACAGGGTGGCTATTATTGATGACATCATTATTATGTATAGGATCTCTCAGTGAATAATAACCCATGATCTGTCATTTTTCCTGTTATTGGCACTGCAAGTTGTAAAGGTTAGGTAATTTATTTTAATGTTTAATGTGTCAGCTGGTCGTGGCCGCGCGCCGCCGTCCCGATATATTCCACACTTAAAGGCATTATTGTTCCATTTTACTCCAGCTCATAATCCTGGAAAAGTGCTTGTCATGAATAATCCACAAAGTCTTATTTAATTGTCTTTTGGCCTTTCTCCGTTTGATACCCCCTCTGTGTAGGTCAGAGGGAAAACTGAAAACCTGTTATAGATCATGGCGGTGTAATTTTTTATATTTTTTATAAAAATGACCAATTCAATTATACCCCACATGACCTCTGTGAAATATCCCCTTTGCCAGAAATCCATTTTCAGGTCATCATTTATACAAATCTCTGCTGAAATCGCTCGACAAATGCAATAAATATGCAATCTTGTTACATTTTTATTCTTTCATTTATGTTATTTCTTTATTTCTTTATATGAAACTGTGAAAAATAGGTGGCGGGATTGTGCGATGTGAAGCCGCGACAGGAGAAAAGGGGGCCTCCACATACAAAGACATTTCTGTACAGCATATTCCCCAAAGATGAATAGCTGTTTGGTGGAATGGTCGTGCAGAACAATGAGAAGGATTTCAGGAAAATGGGCTTTGGGGTGGCATTGTACGCATACATTGTGGAGGCGGGTGGGGGGGGATTGGGGGGTGGTGGGGGGATGTGGGGGGGCATCAACACGCTTGAGCGCATTTAAATTTACACAAACTCTGTAGGAATGACAGTGATAAATGTTACACTCTATTCTACAATATGTTTAATGCATAGGTCTGAGGAGTTAAGTTTTCCCCTCTGGTACGAGGCTGCTGTTGTAGTTACCACTATATGTTACATCAGATTCCCTTCCATTAAAATGCCAAGTGGCACAGTGAAGACAGCAGGAGAATATGACACTGAATTTGTTTACCTGTCACCTTCCTCCATCCTTCATTTTCCCCTCCTCCTCCTCCTCCTCCTCCTCCTCCTCCTCCTCCTCTTCCTCCTCTTCCTTTTTTTTGTGTGCATGCATTTATGTGTGTGTGAAGAGGTCAGGCGTCACATGCGCAGAGGAGGAAGAAGAAAAAAACCACATTATTAATAACACTTCTCCGTCCCTGCGCTGCACAAACACACATCGAGTTTGTGCGTGTTCTTGCTTTGCTGATCAAACCTCAGCAGACGCATTATGGCGCTGTGAGGACGGACGGACGGACGGTCGGGCCTCGCAGAAGAAGAAGAAGAAGGAAGAAGAAGAAGAAGACGGGAAAAAAATCTATCCTTCTTATCTATCACCGGAGAGCTTCAACTGTGACTGGTCCACATGGCAGTGCATTTCCTGTGCTGTGCCTATGACTGTCACGAAACAAGCAGACCACTGCCGCTGACAAGAGCCCTCTCTTTCTCCTTGTCTCTCTCTCTCACACACACTCGTGCACATACAGTATAAGCGAGGCACTTGTGGATTAGAAGTGGGTGTACGTCGGGAGTCTCTGACCTGCCGTTGATCTCCT
Organism: Chascanopsetta lugubris; assembly: GCA_016785325.1. Lineage (NCBI taxonomy): Eukaryota > Metazoa > Chordata > Actinopteri > Pleuronectiformes > Bothidae > Chascanopsetta > Chascanopsetta lugubris. The sequence continues at coordinate 9,001 of JAFBJT010111618.1, forward strand.
GTAATCGGGGTGTGCATGAGCGGCTGAGTGTACATCTACTGTACGTGCAGCAGTGTGAGCGCTGATAAGATAGCGTGCAGGCTTGATCTCTCTTCGGGATAAGTGTTTTGGCTCGCGGTGCGTTCGGAGAGACACGGTAACACCTGAGTGGATGTTTTCAAAAAATATATACGGCACCACAGTACGTATCCATGCATGTAGGGATTATACACAGGCACACATAGAAATACTTTGAACATATACTCCTGCTCTGATTTTTTATTTTTTTATTTTTTTATTTTTCCCAAAAATGCAGCAATTAGAATCATGGCTAAGCATCGAATCCAGTTAAAAACTCCATGACGCTGAATGCGTTTGTTTACTATTTCGTGATCATGCATCATATTTTTCACATAATTAATGTCTTATAGTTAATCTGCCGTTTTATTCATCTCTATAAAACTGTAAAAATCTGTTGTTGTGTGGCCGTGCAAAACATGTGACACTTAGATCCAGACTCAAAATATCGTTAAAGGCGCAGTGTGTAGGATTATGGTAAAACTTTGTCACTTCTATATGTAGCCAAAAACCATATTCCGGCATATTCACGAACGTACACTCACCTGAATGTGTGATATTCATTTTTTTTTGCAGTTCCCGAAAATGAGCCCTTTGATGTACACTTACGTAAGGAGTGGGTCCTCTCTCTACGGGGGGGCCGCCATGTCTTCACATCTTCTAAGCTGTAATTGCAATTCAGGGCTACCGCGGGTTCAAAAGGGAAGGGTGAGGCAAGGGGTACAAGATGCAAGTTCACCTGTAGATGTACACCAAACCTTACACGCTGCACCTTTAATAATATTTCTCTGAAACGGAGGTTTTGTCAGCCGAAGAGAAATCCTTGTTGTTTATCTCCCGCTGTTTGTCCCTGCAACACAACAGTGAGCCAGTGCAGGAGTGTGCGGTTCGCGCAGCCGTTATATCCTTTAGTTTTATGACCCTTGCGATCGCCCGGGCCGCGCGCAGCTCCTTGTGTACTGTGCTCGTCCCACTGTACGAGCCTGTGATATGTAAACAAACAAGCCCAAACTTTCTCTGATTTACAACATTAGCAGGTCCTGGGCCGGGGATCCTTCACCACCTCCAACAGGCCCGAGCCAGCCAGCAATCCCCGCTCGCAGACAGCTTGAGCACTTTCGATTTTATACCTCAGCAATTTTTATAGCGTCTTTAGCTCTGCACGCGCAGACCTACACTATATCCTGTGGAAAGAGGAGGGAGCCTGCAATGTGAGAGGCAGGGAGGGAGGAGGAGGAAGAAGAAGAAAAACAATAACAAGTGTGTGTGTGGGGGGGGGGGGGGGCAAAACAAGTTTTGGTGAAGGATGTAGCCGT